>JAPQWV010001567.1:0-81712 GCA_027422505.1 Craterostigma plantagineum
TGTATGAACGAGAATATATCTTGAAATTAGGGAAGTCTTAGAAATTTTAAATCGAGACTTGTGGGGCGAATTTCAACACGAGAAATTTTTGGACATGAGAGTAAAATTTTGGACCCGAGAAATTTTGATGATGAGAAAAATTTGGTATATGCGAAAAAATTTTGTACCCGAGAAATAAAGCTGACTCTAAATTTAACACATCAGAAAAATTCGTATATTGTGTAGGTGCGAAATTTTCAGCTAAACATGTGATCGTATGAGGAATTACCCAAGAAATTATGTTTTGAGAAATTTCGGTGTTTGAGAGTTTTAAAGACTTCTCGGATTTGAAAGAGACGTGGATAAATTTTCTCGACTTTGAAAATTTCTCGGATTGAAAACTTTCGTGAATTTCAAACTTTCTTCTCAGTCAAAGAAAAGAATTCTCAGGTGTAAGGTTTCAAAAATTCTCGGCTTTGAAAAACTTTCTCGGGTGTAAAGATTTTCGTGACTTTCAAAAATTTCTCGGCCTTAAAATTTCTCGGATGTAAAAATTTCTCTGAGTTTAAAAACTTTCGCGGTCTTGAGACAAATATCTCGGATGTAAAATTTGTCAGAAAGTTCTCGGCTGAAACAAAATTCGCGGCTTTTGAAAGACTCGCGGGATAAGCTTTCTAGAATATGGATTTTCTGAAAATTCTCGGCTTAGTAAATTTCTCAGATTTTTGAAAATTCGCGGCTCGAGAAAAAAAAATTCTTGGAAAAAACTTTCTCGTGTATAAAGTTTCTCTGATTTTAAAGAGTATGGACTTGAGAAAGATTTGATCTTAGAGAAATTTTCGCGGTTTTTTGGAAATTCTCATCGATTTATAGAGTATGAAGTTGAAACAGAAAATTTGGCCTAAGGAAAAAAAAAATTCGCGGAGTTAAACTTTCGGATTTTGGGCATAGGTCATTGAGAAAAAATACAGTGAAAGTGATTTTTTCGCGGTTTGAAAATTCGCGGATTTTGAAGATTCTCGGGATCGACTTTCTCGGACGTGGAAAATTCGCGGACTTGAACGATCAAGCTCAAAGTTTCGCGGTCAAGAACACGTTAGTACTGTTCCATTTCTTTTCACGCGATTTCCCAGAAAAACGTCCCGTTCTTGCTCAAATCTCAACCCAAATCGCTGAAACTTGTTCCTAAACTTCAAAATTCTTCCCTAAACACATAATCGAGCCGATTTGTGAGCTAAACACAAAAAAAAAAAAAAAAAGTCAAATCGAACAAAAACAGAGAATGGCCGAGATGTCCTTTTCTGAAAAATTCTGCTTAATCTCGCTCAAACTCGTTTAAAACTGATCCAAAAGTGTTCTAAAAACTTTTAGGCATATACTTGATCTGGGGGAGTTTTTAACACAAAAACGAAGCATCAAAGCCCCAAACCACTCAAAGTGCCGAAATCTATTTTTTGGCTCAAAAACACCTTTGATCTTGCTTGGAATCGAACGAAACTGGATTCAATCAATGAGATCGATCCACGTTTGCTCTGATACCACTTGTTGTCCCGAAATGCACCAAACAAGGATCAAAGAAGCTAGATGGAATGAAGGGAGAATTTCTCACCTTGTAGTGTGTGTAGTGTGTGAAAACGATTTTTAGCTTTTTGATCTTTGATTACCTTTTCAAATTGAGTTGGTAAAACCTTATATACCACATTAACCCTAGGTATATTAAGGCCCTATCCTAATATAAAATAATTACAATCTAGTCCAAAGCCCAGCAAAGATAATTACATATAAGTCTCAAGACTTAAACTATTGACACAACAAATTAATCTCCTAACAAGTTGCTTTGTTCATGTGTTGGAGTTCATAGTCTCTTTGTCTAGTCATAGAAAGATCTCTATGCAAGTCCTAAAGTAGCACACAATACTGTACTTCGAAGAATAAGTATGTATAGCACTCTCTTTCTCACACACAACTTAATATGCTTAGATTGAACTCATCTCATTTTTCCTGACATTGTATTTCGAATGTTAGAGTGTTACATGTCTCTTCAGACAAGGGATCTAAAAGTTTTCGTGGTAGCCCAAAGAGGTATTTTACTTCTTCTTCTAGGCTATATGCTTTGTACCAGAACAAATTCGGGTGTGGAATCAAACCATTCGTCATCCACTAGGAATTCGAGAAGACGGAGGGCTGGTAGAAGAAGGAAGAGTTTCATGTGTGTATTTACATAGATATTTTGTAAATTCTTTCTTTGTTTCTTTTTAAAACGAAATTACCTACGAGTGGTACGAAATATACATATTTAAGATCCCGTGCATTGCATAGGTAAAAAACTAGTTTTATACTACTTTAATGTATATTATCGATGAGAATTTTTTCAATTCTCACTAATTTATGGAAATATTAGTAATTCAGCAGCTTTCCCCAAATTTTCTATCACGCCTCCATCGACGTCTTCATCTGTTGAAATAACACAACTCAATTTCTCTTCAGACGCTTGAATTTACTCTACCAAAGAATCGAATATATAACAAATCTGAAATAATAAAGCAAAAAAAATAGAGAAAAAATATAAAGGCTTGGCGAGTGAACAGTGACACGCTCAACCTAGCAGGCCACTGTACAGAGCGCTGGCAATAGAGTGACGTTCCCCGTTCTGTTGGAGAGATTTTCACGCAATTAATGGCGTCCAACGCCAAATATAAGGGTACGCTGGAGATGCTCTAATAAACAGCTCTCCTGTCACTCTTAAAAAACAAATCCTAGATATAAAATCCTCCCATCATCTCCCCCTTCCTCCATTAATGGAAGTTGGGGAGAGAGATCTCCTTTTTCCTTTCTTGTACTCTGCTATTTGTGCTTCGCTTTTTGCTTTCCGTGTCCTCTTTGTTATGTTTCTCCCGGCTCGAGAGCTTCCGTCTCCTTTGTAGGAGAATCTTCCCCCTTATGGGAGTTTATTCTCTCCTTGTGAGAGCTTCAGTCCCGATTAAGATAAGTTTTTGAAGATGAAGATGGAAGAAATGAAGATTGATGTAGATCTGACTTTAATAGTCAGTTGTGCAGAATGTTGAGCAAATTTGTAGTAGGGTTAGTTCTTTTCGTCCGAACGTTAGATTCTTGTTTTCTTTCGGGTTTCTCTTATTCTTTTTTATTTTGGAATGTTAGTTGGTGTGCTTCTCTCTTAGTAGAGATTTTATCCCCCTCAATGTTAGATTCTATTTAGAGGGTCCTTATCGGGCTATTTTAGGTCATCTATCTTTGTATTTATCTATCAAAGCTCAAAAACTTATAAACAACACAGGGATCTCAAAATGACATCATCACATTATTTATCATTTGTTGTGGCCTTTGCAGCTAGATGACTTCAACGCATCAAAGGTGAGATGGCATCAACTAGTTATACTATGAAACTAAACACAACATTTGGAATCTAACCGATTCAAGGATATTAATTTCTTTAGTAATTTTGGGACATGAATCACATTACCCAAAAGTGTTGCGGTCCATCAATTCCTTTTGGTTTCTTCTACCTTTGATCTTTTAACAAGCACAACGATATCGTGAGGATGAAACTATACCACTTTAATACTCCCTCCGTCCCAAACCATTTTATACATTTTACTAAATCGGACGTCCCACGTCTTTTGTACATTTTCTTATTTAGCAAAAAACTATCACAAACAATCAATATAATATTAAATATTCTTAAAAGACGTATCAAAATATACACTTTTTTACCTTTCAATTGTACTATATTATTAAATATCCAGTTTCTTAATTCTCGTGCCGGCTCCCAAATGTCCATAAACATTTGGGACAGGAGTAGTGTGTTTGCTTTCCATCATTGTTGCAAAACTCGCTCTAGGCGGCCGCCTAGGGACTGGGCGGGCCTGGGCCGAGGTGAGAACCTCTTAGTCGGCCGTTCTGGGAGCCGGAGCCGCCTACGCAGCGCCGAGCCCGCCTAGTTGCTGAGTTTCCCGAGTTTTAGTCCGCCTATCGCCCGTCTTGGCGTCATTGATTTTCCATTTTTCTGGATTTCTTTTCTTAACTGAGAGAAGATGAAGATGATAGGGTTCTAGTTTTTTCGTTCTTCGCTGAGAGAAAATGGGACGAAGACGATGACTTGAGGCGCACAAGGAAGAAGGGTTTAACGATAGGCTTAGTTTTATTGGGCCTTGTCTTTTATTGGTCTAATATAATGGTAAAAATATTTATTTAATAACAAATAAAAGTGCAACACAATGTTAATTAATATTAAAATACAAAAATATTTACAATAACGGGCCTTGGATTATTATAACGGCCTAGATTTTTTGTTTTATAAATGATATAAATGATAAATAAGAAAAAGAAAAATATGTATAACGACTAATTTCCGCATAAAATTTGCCTACTCCCCGCCAAGCGCTAGGCCCACGGGCACCGGACTAGCGCCTAGCAAATTTTGCAACATTGGTTTCCATATCATTTTAAGATGCATAGTTGCACACAAATGGACCACTAAAATGCCCGAAGATGCATAAACCTAAATGTAACTGGGTCATATAAACGCTCACGTCAAAACACGCAGAAAACAAAACAACGCCCAACAAAACAGAGTAGGATATTACTAGAGAAACAAGACAAACGACACGGAAAAGATCGCAAGAAGAAGCAAACGCAAACCAATCCCAGCAAACATCCAGAAATAACAAAAGCAGCATAATCAAAACACAATCAAAGATTCCCACTAAGCTCAGGCCTCCTCTTCATGCTCTTCCTCGTCCTCATAATCGTAACCTTCCTCATCAGCAGTAGCGTCCTGATACTGCTGGTACTCAGAAACGAGATCGTTCATATTACTCTCCGCTCAGTAAACTCCATCTCATCCATCCCCCTCGCCAGTGTACCAATGCAAGAAAGCCTTCCTCCTAAACATGGCCGTAAACTGCTCGCTAACCCTCCTAAACATCTCCTGAATAGAAGTTGAGTTACCTATAAACGTCGAGGCCATCTTCAAACCCACAGGCGGGATATCGCACACAGTAGACTTGACGTTGTTCGGGATCCACTCGACAAAGTACGACGAGTTCTTGTTCTGTACGTTGATCATCTGCTCGTCGACTTCTTTGGTGCTCATCTTTCCCCTGAACATTGCTGAGGCAGTTAGGTATCGCCCGTGGCGTGGATCGGCAGCGCACATCATGTTCTTTGCGTCCCACATTTGCTGGGTCAGCTCGGGGACGGTTAGGGCTCTGTACTGCTGGGACCCACGGGAGGTTAGAGGGGCGAAGCCCACCATGAAGAAGTGGAGGCGGGGGAATGGGATGAGGTTTACGGCGAGCTTTCGAAGGTCTGAGTTGAGCTGGCCGGGGAAACGTAGGCAGCAAGTGACTCCGCTCATGGTGGCTGAGATCAGATGGTTGAGGTCTCCAACTATATCAAAACAGATTGAGTGATTAATCAGCGAGGGAAGAGAATTAGGGTGAAAGGGGAGATGGGATGAATGGACTTACAGCTTGGGGTGGTGAGTTTGAGGGTTCTGAAGCAAATGTCGTAGAGGGCTTCGTTGTCCAAGACCATGCACTCGTCGGCGTTCTCGACGAGCTGGTGGACTGACAGGGTTGCGTTGTAGGGCTCTACGACGGTGTCGGAGACTTTGGGAGATGGAAGACGGAGAAGGTGAGCATCATTCTGTCAGGGTATTCTTCCCTGATCTTGGAGATTAGGAGGGTTCCCATTCCTGAACCTGTTCCACCGCCCAAGAGTGGCACACCTGAAAACCTGAGGATGAAACAAGAGAAACTTGATTATTGTTTAATTGATCTTGATCAAAGTTGAACTATGTGGTTACAAGATTTATTTGTGAGACAGAAAGATTAGTACATACTAGCATGACTTGAACATTACTTACAATCGGTTTCAGAACAGCACCATTCTCATTACTAGCATTGATATAAAAAAGTTTAAAGAGGTCAACAAGTAACAAAATTAAAAAAAAAATATATATATCAGAAAAGCCCCCCCACCCAAATAATCTCATTTACATATATTGAATCCGGTTGATATATATGCATCTGATTCATAGCAGTCATAATAAACATTTACTCGACCAAGCTAAGACGGCCTTCAAGTGACATAGGACACACCAAAAATGAGCATCTAGTTCATCTTTTAGCCAACTAGGAGGCATGCACTGATTCACTAACACCTATTGGCTCAGTAATGACAAAGTACATACAAAACACCATACATAAAAGCACGAAACTCGAACGAACCACGCAGAAGCGAAACTAACACGAAATCCACAAAAGGCACCAGATCTAGGGCACTATAACGCCGATAAGCAAGATATTCAAACGGAAAGGAGCTAAAACCAACATACCCTGCAAGCAATCGCAGTTCTCAGCCTCCTTTCTAACGACATCCAACACAGAGTCATCAACTCAGCTCAGCGCCCTCCGTGTAGTGTCCCTTAGCCCAGTTGTTACCTGCCCCAGACTGCCCGAAAACAAAGTTATCAGGCCTGAAGATCTGACCGTACGGACCAGATCTGACGGAATCCATGGTTCCCGGCTCCAAATCCATCAACACGGCGCGTGGAACGAACCTTCCGCAGCTGGCTTCATTGTAGTAAACGTTGACTCGCTCGAGCTGGAGTTCGTTGTCGCCGCTGTATCGGCCGGTGGAATCGATGCCGTGCTCGGCACATACGACCTCCCAGAACTTGGCTCCGATCTGATTACCGCACTGACCGCCCTGAATGTGGAGGATTTCTCTCATTTTCAGGTCGTAGGAGTAAGAAGAAGCTTGGGATTTTTTTTCTAGGGTTCCTTCGGAGTAGAGTTACAGTGAGGACAGCGACGGCTCGCAAGTGAACTTGGCGAGTGTGTATATATTGAGAAGGGAATTTTGTGGATTTTTCAATTGTTTATAAAAAGATTACATTTGGAACGGAGCCGTCTTGGGTCCCGCCACTGGCCAATGTCGTCTCGTATGTTACAAATTACAATTTGCATTACGTAAACATTTTTTAGAAAATAATCTTTCCCCAAGTAAGGTAATCGCGTCGCTCACGCTCCAATGGGAGAGTGGTGGAAACGCGCTTGAGTCACGTTGGGAGAGTCGGACGGCACGTGGAAAGTCGGAGAAAGCTGTCAACGCCATGTGAGCCAAGTAGTCTTCGATATTATTTATTCTTTTATTCTATTTTATAAAGAGGTTAGCCCCGTAAAATCTTCAATTTCAATTAATTTGGCCCGTCATTTTCAAGTTTAAATCGATCATGATGTACAATTTAAAAAAGGAATTATGAATCCACGTTGTATATAAGAAAACTGTCATTTAACGTTACTCCATTTTCCCAAAATTCAATAATTACAAAAAATCCAAATCGTTGAATTATAAAACCACCACTATAAAATCATTGATATAATGGTATGTCAGTTAAATGAAAATATTAATACCCACCCACTCCACTACCATGCATTTTTCATATGGTCATATTTGCCCTTCTATTTTTAGTAATTATTGTAGTAATAAAATACATTTATATATTATATAACATTATGCGAGTTAGAAGAGGAGAGACTAGTATTAGTTAATAGTCTCAAATACATTTCCTACTTAGACAATGACAATTTTGCCCCTCGATGCAATATTTGTTGTTACAAATCCATTGTTAGGTACCGAATTATACTGACTTGATTTGCACTCCAAGAAAAAGGGTGGTGGATTCAGAAGCAGAAGAGGCGTAAAAGACCAGAAATAAAATTAAATAAAAAAAAAAAGAGGAACATAGTGTACTCAACTCATGAGAGATCACAAGTACTTGTCATCATATGTCTTCAGCACAAAGCAAAGGATTAAACAGATACAAAGTTCTCTCAACTTGCTTCATGACACATATGAGCCAACTGCTTAAGCTTTTTTTAATGTAATGAAACAAAAAGTAATGTTCTAGCCAACTGCTGTCTCCGAGTACACAACCATTTCTTAACCTCAAACAAAACAAAAAATAATAGTAAATGTTCTTTAAAATATGAATTCAAGGGAGTGTAGTAATTGCCATCATAACTGAATCGGTTAGCTTTTCTATTCAGTTACAGTCTGAGAAGATTAATTTTATAGCAAGAAACAGGTGTAAACATATGTCAATAAATTGTGAGGCTAGCAGAAACTCGCCTCAAAGACCGAGGATACGATCATTTTTTGCCTGAAAAATAAAGCAGTGTCTACGTACTTGACTTGCATAGACCTCAGCTCAAAATTTCAGGACATTCGAAATGCCGCATAGCTAAACAACAAGAAGGTATCATTCATAAAATTCCAAGGTAGAAAATTAGCAACACCTGAGAGTCAAGCCACAAAGTTGACGATTTTAGTTCCCTGTTTTTTCTGGGGCTTTACATCTTTACCCTTTTCATCTTGAGGAACAGTCGACATGAAATCATCTTCTAAATCATCCCCGCTGACAAATTTAGTGATCTTGTTTGGCCGTTCATGGGCTTCAACTGGGCAAAAGAAAAGAAAAAGAACTAGTAACAAAATTATCTCGATATCATTTTGCAAAGAGTAATATTTGGAAGATATCTTTGTTCTTACATTGGCCAAGCTTGTTACCATATGCATTAGAAGTTCTGTTTTGCTTGTCTGGACATCTTTGGCCAGATGTGTTACACCGCCACATATTTTACAGCAACCACCCTATGTATAAGTCGGGTTCTTAACATATGTTTAATAAACTTTTCATATTGCATTGAAATAATGCATACCTTTGGATAGATTCCATGTGTGTTCTTGGGACAGTTTTTACTCAAGTGTCCAGTTTCATTACATATAAAGCAACTCGCATACCTCGTTCCTCCTATACAGTATCATATAAAAACAATTAACAACTAGTTAAGCAGCGTAAACATGACCTAATTTAAATTACTGAATCGAGAATAGGATGCAATTGGAAAATATTACCATCTTGAAGTGGTTGAGGGCAATTAGAAAGAGAATGGCCCGTTTCTCCGCAGTTATAACACATCTTCTCTGTGGACTTATCGTTTTTTTCGGGGCAGTTCTTGAGACTGTGGCCTCGTCGTCGACAAGACAAACAAATCTACAAATGCAAAATACAATAAAAAAGGCAAACAACAAGACATCACTAGTCCTCTCTTTGTCAAGTAATTCAACACCAACTTGTCCTGATAACATGTTTGAATGTGGTAATAAAAACACTAGCAACTGACATATGCCCAAATCAAAATTTTACCCAATTCAACAATCTCAAACTCAAGGAACAAAAAGCAAATAAAAGTGCGCATGGGATTAATGAAGCAGCTGGCAACACCTACGATTCAGTCATAGAATGCTACCATTATATATAAAACACCAGCAAGGAACGCACACTTGAGCACAAAGCAGTGAATCGCAAAACAAAAGAACAACACGTCTCCTCGATAAAAAACAAACAAAAGCCCGAATTGAACCGTACCAATCAAGCAAAAAAAATGAACAACCTTGTTCTTTTCCCACTCAGATTTAGTGGGGCAATTCTTGGCAATATGATCGATCCTTTTCCCTGCATATGTAGCAACTCTCGCCGGGTTTCATGCCATCAACTCGAAGAGGATGCTTCTTGAAGGATGACTTCTTGGGCTTGTTTGGATCGATGGAGTCGGACGTTTTTGGTTTGAAACTGCTCTTCTTCTTCTTCTTCTTTCCATTGGGGTCTTTCGGCTGAGTAGGCTCTGGCTGTGGGAAAAGTTCAGGGTTAGCTTCTTTGCAGCGCTTTCTCGCCAGTTTTTGCCTTTGGCTCACCATTGTTGGATTGGATGTTTCTCTATTGCGTCTCTCTGTAAGATCCCGCCTGAATTTGGTCGGTATCTTACTTGAGCGTTTTGTCGAACGGGTTGTGCGCGCTTATATATAAGGATAGAAATAGAGAATTCGATGGTAGCGAAGAAGAAGAACGTCTGAGGAAGAAGAATAAGAACTGAGAATGGAGAGATCGAAGGAGAAGAAGAGAATTGCAGCGAGAGAGATGAAGATTTGATAAGAACTGTAGATGAGAGGAGAGAACAGTGAGAGAGACGAAGAGATAGATTAGAAATTGTATTCCTTTTGCTTGATTCTCCCATACATGCATCGATAGTTTATATATCATAGTAATTTGGGCTCATTTAAACATAGTCCCAATTCTAATTAAAAATGGATAACGGTAGGCCCATCTCCAATTGATAACTTCAGCCTACTCCTTCTCGGTCCAGCCCGACTCGGGTCCTTACATTGCCCCGCCGTTGAAGACATCCTCGTCCTCGAGGATGTGAGTGTAAACTCCCGGCATAGTGAGGATAATGTCCGACAATGGATCCACGATCATTACCAACTACGGTCGACAAACTTTTTCCACGATCGAACGGGAAATGTGAATTCCTAAGGAAACCAATAATCACAGATGGTGAGGTAGCAGAAGCCAAAGATGATATTAGTGGCCTATCAGTTGCCCCATTATCTCTCGATGACGTAGGAGATGGGTCGGAAGTAGCGAGCCCGATCTCGTGAGGATGATGTCCATCAAAGAGACCACGGATATCGCTTGCTATCCTCGCTGTGATTCCCCAACGCCCATGACATAAGCGCTTAAAAGAGCTTCCACCTTTCTCCACTTGAGAGAGTTGGCACCATAAAATTCCATATCGACCTCGATCAAATGGTAGACTATGGACTTCTTCCACGTGCAACTGCTCGGCAAAACACCTCCCTAGATCGAAGGGCATACGATGATCTGAACTTTTAATCCCTTTAGCAATTGACGAATCCTTCTCGAAGTCTATGGTAGCCTTTGTGATACATAAGAACCCCATTTTCTCGACAATATGCCAGCGCCCTCGATCAAATGGAAGGTTAGGGACCTCACCCATGTGTAGTTGCTCGACATCCCATCGTCCTAGGTCAGCCCATATACCATACACATCAACTAACACGGATTCATCACCAATAATATCGGTTACCCTAATCACGTAAGAATCCGGCGTAGCCACATCAACCAACACGGATGAACCCTTATCAACCAACATCGACGAGTTATCATCGCTCAACGCCAATTTATCCCCAATGACAATCGATTCAACCTCAATTCCAACCGGTTCAAACTCAACCAGCGCCGACAACTCTTCCTCGCCTACGTTCAACTTCTTTATTTCAGCGAATCATTCCCAATTGAAAGCGACTCAGTCTCAAGCAATGAAACATCACTCGACAGCTCAATAGATTCAAATCTGTCAATTATCGCTTCTACAAACTCATTCCAAGTTAAGTCCTTACCTTCAACGTACTCCTCGTACCATTCGAGAGCCTCGCCGTCGACGTAGAACCAGACGCGCTTCGTTCGCTCGACATCAGTGAGGTTCTTCAATGCGAAGTATTGATTGCACTTCTCTACCCAAGCTTTTGCATCCGTTCCGGTGAAGATGTGAGGAGTCGTGACCCAAGTAATCGCCGGCGAGTAATCGGCGTCAAATCTCTTCAGCAAGGCGACTGCGAAGTCATTCCAAGTTGGAGGATCCTTATCGTCGTATAACCAATCATCGCAATACTCTTTGTACCACTCCAGAGCCTCGCCTTTGACGTATAGGTACGCAGTCTTCGTACGTTGCACGTCTAGGGTCCTAACAGCTTTGAAGTACTCGTTGCATTCGCTCAACCAAACTGCTGGTCCTGTTCCGTCGAAGAGATGTGGTGCCTTGTACTTATTCCAAGTAATCGTCATCGTAGGAATCACGCCGAGAATCGATAGCTCTGATACCAAATGTAAGATCCCGCCTGAATTTGGTCGGTATCTTACTTGAGCGTTTTGTCGAACGGGTTGTGCGCGCTTATATATAGGATAGAAATAGAGAATTCGATGGTAGCGAAGAAGAAGAACGTCTGAGGAAGAAGAATAAGAACTGAGAATGGAGAGATCGAAGGAGAAGAAGAGAATTGCAGCGAGAGAGATGAAGATTTGATAAGAACTGTAGATGAGAGGAGAGAACAGTGAGAGAGACGAAGAGATAGATTAGAAATTGTATTCCTTTTGCTTGATTCTCCCATACATGCATCGATAGTTTATATATCATAGTAATTTGGGCTCATTTAACATAGTCCCAATTCTAATTAAAAATGGATAACGGTAGGCCCATCTCCAATTGATAACTTCAGCCTACTCCTTCTCGGTCCAGCCCGACTCGGGTCCTTACACTCTCCTGGGTGAATTTTCTGTTTTTGTGGGTTTTTGGAAGAAAAGGGTTTTTAGTTGCTGAGCTATAGAAATGTGCAAATGATTCTTCAAAACTGTGGGGAAAAATCATTCTCAAACTATTTGGGCCTTTACTGGGCCGTACATCAAAGAAAAACAATGTTTAATATAATATAAAAATAAATAGGGTAAGTCAAAACAAAGAAAATGACATACTTTGCAATTTCTAAATTTCAAACCCATTTTCTACGTTAAAGCGCTAATTTGAGTATGAAACCGGGTAGAGAAATTTAGAAACTCATTGAGTTTTGGATTTGAGGTATTGGAATATTAAGTGGAGTGAATGAAAATTTGGATTAACATATGATATGGTTGAGATGTGTGTGGGTTTGTGATTCACGATACACACTCGCGTGCCTGATCAACCTGCACGTTTGGCCGAGTTATATCTTAATACTGAAGTTATTTTGAGGATTCCAGCAGGTTTGGAATATCTAAGGGCTCAATTGAAAGATCACGATGACCTTTGGTTAATCCATATAAATTTCTTTATTACTTGGAATTAATTATGTGGATTACTGTATCTAATTAATCATTGAGAAAGCCCAAGAGTTTTACGAAGCTCTATATACTCTCCATGTGTGAATCGAGAGTAAGAGAAACAAAATCCAACTCCTCTCATACCACACGAAAAACAACAGTCGTTCATCATCACTTCCATGTTCAAAGTTCGTCGTGTGGTTAAGGTTCCATTGCAGCCTATAATCACGTTTTCGTTGTATCCTGGGAAATAGACGCTCACGCAAATCTCTGAGAGAGCGAATTTGTTT
Organism: Craterostigma plantagineum; assembly: GCA_027422505.1. Lineage (NCBI taxonomy): Eukaryota > Viridiplantae > Streptophyta > Magnoliopsida > Lamiales > Linderniaceae > Craterostigma > Craterostigma plantagineum. The sequence continues at coordinate 13,012 of JAPQWV010001567.1, forward strand.
TAAGGAAATTGTGTTGAACACAAGCCTCGAAGAAATCCGTATAGACTCGCCATCATCGTTCCGGGAACAGTTATACATTATTGTTGCTAGTACAGTACAATTATACAAATGAAGGGGAGACGAACGCCGAGGTCGTGAATGACGCATGGAAACACTATGGTTTCTTGTGTCACAATTATATTCTGAATGCCCTAAGCAATACTAAGTACAATGTGTATGATGCGGTCGCTACGGCTAAAGAATTGTGGGAACGGCCCGAAGCGAAGCTATTCGCCTTCTCCTGGCTTACGCGGCTCATAAAGACTTCAAAGTCTATCAGATGGATGTTAAGACCGCATTTCTGAATGGCGTGTTAAAAGAAGAAGTCTACGTCGCTCAGCCGGAAGGTTTTGTTGATCAAGAACATCCCAATCACGTCTATCGATTGGAAAAAAGCTCTCTATGGACTAAAACAAGCCCTACGTGCTTGGTACGATGTCCTGAGTGAATTCCTCGTGAAGTCTGGATTTATACGAGGACGACATCATCTTCGGATCAACTAATCCACGGCTTTGCACAAAGTTCAGAGATCTAATGAAAAGCAAGTTCGAGATGAGTCACATGGAAGAGATGCAGTTCTTTTTAGGACTACAAGTCAGGCAACTCGAAAATGGGATTTAGTCAGACAAAATACATCAAGGATATTCTGAAGAAATTCCATCAAGACCAGAGCAAGCCTCTCAGGACTCCTATGTCACCAAGCTGCAAGCTGGATGCCGATCCCTCTGGCAAGTTGATCGACATCACACTGTATCGCAGCATCATTGGATCTCTTCTCTACCTCACTTCGACCCGGCCGAATATCATGTTTGCCACCTGCTTATGTGCCCGTTTCAAGCCGATCCCAAAGAATCCCATATGCTCGCGGTTAAAAGGATTCTGCGTTACCTTAAGGGCACTTCTACCCTTGACTATGGTATCCAAAGGGTACGAACTTCAAACTTATTGGCTGTACTGACGCTGATTATGCAGGCTATCGAATGGACAGGAAAAGCACGTCAGGTGGCGCTCAATTTCTTGGCGAAAAGCTGGTCTGCTGGTCATCCAAAAAGCAGAATTGTGTGTCAACTTCGACGACCGAAGCGGAATACGTGGCTGCCGCCAGTTGTTGCTCCCAGATGCTGTGGATGCGGACACAGCTTCGCGACTATGGGTACAATTTAAATAATATACTCATATATAGTGATAGTCAAAGTGCCATCGCTATTACTTGCAATCATGTTCGTCACTCACGCACAAAACACATAGATATTAGATATCACTTTATCAAAGATCACGTAGAAAAACACACGGAGTTTCAACTAGCCGACATTTCACGATGGCTTTGGATGAGAAACGATTCCAATTCCTTGTCGGAAAATTAGGCATGTTGAATCTTCCGTAATATGTGCATTACCTGATCTTCTGTGCTATCACATGCTCTATTCTATGTGCTTTCCATGCTTATTTGTCTTTATCTTGCGTGAGAACAAAAATAACAAAAAATACATATATAAAAATATAATAAAAACATATATAATATATATCTACCTATAATATAATGGGGAATGACGAAATCCTTTAGGATGCTTTGATCTAAAGTCACTTAGAATTTTACCCCGACATGCGATCGATTTAATTGCTTAATTTTGTCAGTCTAAGTCGCATTCTTGTGTCTAAAAGGTCATTAGGTTGATCCACTAGACACAAAGTCACTTTACATATGTGAGGATTCAAGCCTTGTTCCTTTTTCTTTCTTTGGATCTATTTCTCGAGTGAGTCACACATCAATTACTTGTCTTACCTAGTGATACTTGGTTTTACTCACCTTGCTTTAGATCGTTAGGAAAATGATAAGGGCGCTTAGGATATTCCTCACTCGGCCTTATATAATTTTTCCCTCACATTAGCCCTTAGTCATCCACTTTGAGCCTTTTCCGATGTCCTTTTCTTCCTTTGAAATCCACTCCCAGCCTTCAACCGAATTCTATACTCTTCGGATGGTTGTTCAAACGAGAAAAGGAGGGGGAGAAAACAAAAGAAAAGGGGGATGCTGAAAAAAGGCATTGCTCAACGCGCAAAAATCAGACCAAAGGAACCTGCCTTCCGACTATCTCGTAGAAAGTGGCATGGATCCTGCTGTGAACTTCTCCAACGATAATCTCGTACGCTCGTCAGAAAGGCTAGAAGAGGAGCACCACGAAGTGAGCTTCTCCAACGATAATCCGGTCTTATATCGGGAAACGAGAAGAGGAGCGCAGCCTCGGGTACGAATCCATAATCGTGAACTATCCAAAAAGATCATCTCTGAAACCTCTCTAGGGATTAAGAGAAGAGGAGCACGGTATCGGCCCGAGAACCAACAAGAAGAACTTCGCCTACGATAATCTCCTATAGCCTCGTGGAGAAGCGGAGCTTCAGCTTGAGCATAGCATAAAAAAGGATAGTTCTTAAAAAAAAAGAGGGAGACAAGATTGAAAAGAAGAAAAACAAAAAAAGGGAGACGGACGTAGAAATGGAAGATGACGAAGAGATAAGCTCACTTTCCTCTAAATTCCTTCCCTTCTAAGTCCTAGCCAAACTAAAATCCTTACACCCCTTTGATTCCAATCGACGGTCTCTCGCTTAGGTGAAATGATTAAAAAATGCCTCGATCACAGGTAAATTAACTTATGCTTGTGTTGACTTGAGTGATATAAGTATAAAAATCCCAAGTTAGAAATAATTGAGTGCAAGAGCGAACCTAGTGAGAGTTGTCGAAATGGACCAGTCTATGAACTTAGGACTTTAGTTTGACGACATGACTTGACGGCATTTTCTCCTTCAAATGTCTCGTAAAATTTTAGGTGTGACGATTGATCGAAGCAAAATAATCTGACCCCATACTATAATAATAGTAAAATACGAAAAAAAATAAAAAAAATAATATATAAAAATATATGATGAAAAAATTAAATAAACTTGAAAAGAAAAACTTCGCACATTTTGACATGAAATGTTATGTTTCATATGCGTTGAATTGAATAAATACGAATTTCTTTAGTGTGTCGCACATTCTAAATGCAATGTTAGATTGCATTGGTATTGAATTGTTTAAATGCGATAAATTTTTCATTGCTCTTACCATCACACAATATCTTAAATACATGTTTTCGGGGACCGTGTATATGTGCTTACTGTGTAAATTGTGTGTTATATGCTAGTGACTTGAATTGATTTCATATGCTTGCATATTCAGTCAATTCTTGCGCATTATTTGAGGGGGAGCAAATATAAAAATCGGGCATTAGCTCTAAATATTCTTGACGTTATTTTTCAAAGCGTTTCAGATTCCTTCAAACAAAATTAAGGAGCAAGACGTCAACACTACAAGAAATGGAGGTAGTCATAGACCAAATATTTCATGCCTAAAATAATTGTTGATTAACTCCATTATTTCTAACGTTTTCTTTCTAAGTGGTACAGACTTTTTAATTTATGCCAGGGAAGCTAGACGTTACTACATGGAAAATACAGGGAGTTAATTGTATTTATTTTAATTCTGAGGGGGAGCTTTACAATGTGATTTTAGTCGAAATAGGGGTCAATCTGAAAATTTTAGAAGTACTTACTATCGAAAAACTGGATATAAGACTTAATTCACGATCATAAGTTTATCGATCGTAAACAGTGTTGGGAACAATTTTGATTAGCCACGATAATTTGCGATAAAAAAAAATTGAATTGAGAAGCAATTTCGAAAAAAATTTCTCGAGCGCAAATAGTAATGGACCTGTTCCATTTAATCGCAAAATGTCAAATCGCAAAACCCAACATTGATCTATAGCGAGTTAATAAAAGTTCACTTTCTTGTCAGTCGAAAAACTTTTTCTCACGCAACCCTATATCGAAAAAAAAAATTTCTCTCGCGCAAAACTTTCACGGACAGTTTCATTTTCTCAAAAATCTTTCGATTTTCAACACCAAATTGTCTGTTTAAGGTAGAAATTAGATTCTTGCCATTTGCGTGCGATTTAACTCCATTAGCATCTGCATTTTATAGTTTTTCGCATGATTAGGATTAGTTTCTCGACTGTTCTTCAAACTGAGAAAACCGTATACTATTTTACAGTGATTTAGGCTGGATTATGAGTTTTATCTGAGATTAATGCCTGCACTTAAGATAGTTTCGATGTTCTTTACGAATCTTGTAGTATGAATCCTCGGAAAATCTGCATCTTCGACACTAATTTGAGTTTAGATGAAACTGGGCATTTGAATGTTTGAAGCCATCGAAGAACTTTGTCGATCGCAAATAGTCTTAATTGAATTCCGATTTAATTCAGATACTGTTTGTATCGAATTAGTTTTTCGATCGATAAAATTCTGATTTAGTCGCTAGGATAGAAGATTTTGACCGAAAAATTAATTACCATCGAGAACTCTAATTAGATTTTTGTTAGCGAAACTGAATAGACAATTTAGATGCAAATTAGATCGAGCGTAAAACTTACTATCGTAAAATAGAATTTTCGATTTAATTTCATTATGGTAGCAAAAATTTAGCAGCGAAAAATTAATTTTTCAACGCTTAATTTTTCGATCGTAAAATTCGCCGCTTAGGATTTAATTGATCGAAAATTTTGTCGACGATTGACTTAGTTTTTCGTTGACTAATTTCTCGATAGAAAAATAGCGCAGCGAAAAAAAATATATTTTCTTACGATCTAAAATCACGTACCGCTTGACAAATTTCAAATCAAAGAATTTTATTCAATCGAGGAAAATTTCTCGATAGTAAATTTACCTGAGGAATAATTTCTCGATCGTAAATTTACGCGGAGTTTTTCTCGATCGTAAAATTGATCGGCTATAGTCTCACGATTTCAACTTCAACACTTGGAAGATTTTTTTCTAAGTCTTTTACCCTGTAGCGAACATTAGCGAATAAAATTTTCTCGATCGCAAAATTAAACGGGATTATTTGTAATCAATGCATAGGAAATCAATTTCAAAACCAAATTTCTCGAACGACAAATCTCTCGGCATGAATAGTAACATTTCTCTCGATCAAATACTTAAAAATTTCGAAGTATTTTCACGCATTACATATTTAATTCGAAATTACAATCATGCCATTACATTTTTTTTTTCAAAATCAAGGATCCTATATGCATGCTACACGATTTCAATTCAAATTTCATTAAACATGTCATGTCTTGATACAATATTATAGTTTGATGAAACTAAATCAATTTTCGACTAAAAATCAAATTTATGAACTAATGAACTATTATATCTCTTATTTTCAGATGGATCGCTACCCTCGTTATAATCACATCTACGATCACAACTTTTATCTGAAGGTTCAGGATACGAACTTCCAGCTCGATCTGAGCACCTTTCGATGTCCGGACGAGATCATTGTATCTATCCTGCAAGGGCACCCCATCTGGCATGCATTAACGGTCACCGCATCCGTGCCAATGGTCTATCTCCAACAATTCTGGGGATGTATACAAGGAGTAGTGGCAAATAGGGCGTTCTCCTTCTCAACAATAATTGGGACGCGGCACATACATGTGGACAAAATCCAGTTCGGATGATTCTGGACTTGCCATACAGCGAAAACTACGACCCGCTCCCATCAGACGCAGAAATGGTGCATGACTTCATGCAGTTGGGATATCAACCGCAACTCACCAAGCTAGCTCAGGTCCAGAGCAGTGGTATCCCTCATCCCTGGAAGACACTGTTCAGGATTGTGAACAAGTGTCTATCAGCCAAGCATGCTGGCTTCGATAAGGGCAATGGCAACATACTGCGGATCTTTCATGGACTCGCATTCTCCAGAAATTATGATTTCACGCAGCTGATCTGGAATGATCTTGCAGACCATATACGGCTAAAGGAGAATCGGAGATCGAAGAACGTTCCCTAGGCTCGGTGGTTTAATGTCATCATCCGCCAATATATGGAGATATGCATGAGCAGAACATTCCTCGCCTGCCTTCGGGAGGAAATTATCAACCACCCAAGCTCAAATTCTTCCACAATCCACGGCTCACGGACTTGGACCAACTGTCGATGCCGATTCCGCTCAACCTTCTTCGGCTCACCGACCCCGCGGGAGCTGAATATCAGAGATTCTGTCGGGAGAATCACCTCACCGAGTAGATGATTCGAGGGCCCCCGTCAGTTTTTGGAGTTAGCCCTCCCCAACCGGAACACCAGCCCTGACGACACGATGATAGATGTTGTCGCTCAGGAGCTTCAACAGGTGTCTCCATTGGCCGAAGAGCAAATGCCCGACGTAGATGATACTCTAATAGACATCGTGGCTACTGAGATGGCGCTCGAGGCTCCTGAACATGAGTATCAAGTGGAAGTGCCCGTCCATGTTGGCGTGCTCGAAGAATCCATTGAGGAGGTTCTTCAACCAATAGCACATCCCGAGGTTGAATGGGGCAAAGCTCGCTTCCACGGGTGACGGATCAGGTGCTGGAGAACGTCGATCGTGACCCTACTCCTCATACAGCCACCCCGTCTGACACGGAGTCTGATGAGGAAATCAGCCTGATAAGAAGGACTCCCAGAAGACTTAGCATTCAGTTGGAGTCCCTCTTCCCGGCCGTCACCACCGCACCAGACACCATGTTGACCACTTCTACGAGTGTTGCCGGCACTTCTTCGCTCAATCTTGAGCTGCAACCAAATCTACCAATGTCTGGTTTGCAGGCGCAACCCGAGCCTGCCATAACACCCATAGAGGCGAATCTTCTAGATTCGACTCGAGGATTGGGTGGAAGTCTCATACAGTCACAACCTCAAGTGACTGTGAGCCAACTTGGGGAGTCGGTGCCTACAAGGGTTGATAACAGGCGACATCAGTCGTCCTGGACCATCCAAGGAGGCGTCCGCACCTTTTGTGACGAATGAGCAATTCCAGGCCGCTCTCTCTGCCGTTGTACAATCCATGGAAGACAAAATTATGGAGAGAGTACTCCAAGCCGTCGAGACATCCCGAAGAGATACTGGGAAAGCACCTGTCTCTAAAGGCCCTTCGCCACAAACCAATCCCACACCTCCACAACCACACCCATCGACCCTTTAGCCACTTCATCCATCCTCATCAACCCATACACCATACCCATAATCGAGCTCCATGACATCCTACTCGCCCGCCTGATCGGCCTTTCCATCCGGTCGCCTCAAGAAGAATCCCTTTATAGGCGATTGGTGGATCATCCTGAGACACCTACTGACACTTGTCGAGGCCAAAGCTCCCACTCACGGCGCAGACATGACGATCCTGACGATCAGGACCATCATGAGGGGGAGAAGAGGCCACGGACATCTACTAGTGGCCAAGGACAAGGCTCGGGCGCGACGCAAACAAGTGCTGGAGCAGGTGAAACCCAAGCCCAAACCCAAACACAAACCACCCATACCACACACCGCACCACCACTCTAACCCATATCCCCCACCAACCTTTAACCTACGGACGCCTCCGCCCACAGCACCAATCTACTCAAGCCCCTTGCTTCCGGAAGAAGAAGTAAGTGCTGCGATGCTCGTAGCTCTGGCACAAACCCAAGCTACTCCCTCAACAGCTCCAGAACAATCGGGCCCTTCAGGACACGGAGTCAACCCACATGAATATCTCGACAGATTTATATTTGAAGAACAGTGGGTGACCCATTATATGCCCGAGGAGCATCAAGTACAACGGCTCAAGGAAGTTCGATAAATTTTGCAACAAGCTTCGATGGACCTCGTGCTGATAGAAGACGACGAACTTCAGGAAGGTGTAGACCACTAACAAGATCCCACAGGGCTTTCAGAACTGATCACGCAACGAGCGGTTTCCCCCACGAGACAAATGCCAGGGACCGTTCGGATCGACACGCCATGGGAGAATATCCGAATAGAGATACCCTTCCTCGAAGAAGTCCGTGAGAATATTTGGAGATCACCGGACATAATCAAAAAGCCGAATGAATTTGAGCTGAGAGGGATCTCTCACTGGGATCAGCAGAAGAGGATGACTTCTGGATGCTGACTCAACTAGGACCTGACGTAAGGCTGTGGATGACTAAAGGACAAGTCAAGAGTCATTATAAGAGTCTCTCCCCAATTTGCCAGCTTCTCAGCGTCTACTGTGCAAAAGGAGAACTTCCAACACCTCACTATGTCATCGAGCGAATAGACAGAACCCGAGAGGATCTGAGCAAGAGCAACCTACCGTACCTCCCTGCCGATGAGGTATACAACCTCTATCAGCTGTACGTGGAGAAGTACAAGGGTCCTTAAGGCTTCATGAAAAAGGAAGGCCTCGAAGGGCTCTACCGGTTCATGATGCGCCAAGTCAAATACTTTGCAGCGCATGACTTTCAGATGGCTCTGGAGAGCAACATGAAGAAGGTCAATATGGCCGAACCGCACAACAAAGGACCTGAGATCGAAGGCTTCCAAGCAATCATGTGCACATCAGCTCAGTCATCGGCATCACCTACAACAATCCAATTGCCAAGAAGACTAGGATGATGCTGAAGACAGAGATTCATAAGTTTTGCGTCCGAACGCTCAAGGTCATCAGGAGGAATATCGAGCAGAGATTGGAAAAAATCAACCGAGAGACGATGCTGAGAATCCACAGGTTCGTGAGAGAACAGCCGCTCCTGATGGAATTGCTAGATGTGTCGAGGAGCGTCTGAAGTTGAGGGAAACAGTTAGAAACTATGAGCATGCGCTGGGCTTGTGCAGATCGTATTACGCCCGACGAGGACAAACGGCGCGAAAATGCAATCAAGCACAAAGGGGGAGATTGTAGAGAATATATTTTACTTGTGCTTGATTTTATTAGTTGTCCTTGTAATTAGGGGCGTTTTGTATAGTAGTCCTTAGATTAGGACTAGTTTGATATTTATACCAAGTTTGTTTGGTATAAATACATGTAAACAAATTGTGCTGAATAGAGAAAGTTTTGAAAATTGATCCGAAAGGCTTGCAATTCAATTTCTAGAGAGAGAAACAATAGTACTTTCTCACTCTGCACGAATTCTCTCCCCAATCTTCATTTGAGTTTTTCGATCGATTCTAAATGTCAATCGTTTTCATCGAATTACTTAGAATTCTTGCCTAGGATCATAGAGTTGTTGATCGTAGGACCTTAAATTATTTTATTTGACACTTGTTAAGACAAGTGTCTCAATTAAAAAAATAAATAAATAAATAAATAAGAATAAATAGAATTAACGTGAAGAGCTTGAGTGTGTTGTTAAGGCTTGTACTTTGCTCAAAATAAAAATAGAAAAAAAGGTAGAAAGGTTCTACAACTTCTCAAACCACAACCGACGGATTCGTTTGGCGAGTCGTAACGCCCGAACCGAGCTGCGTCTAGCCATCGAGACCAGTCTCGGAGGTTCGTCAAGGTCATATCGAAGACCCCAGGATCCTGACGAGGTGCTTCAATGTACATCCGAGGCGACGACAGAAGAAATCCCGTTCACCGAAGGCATACCTCGAACCCTAACGATTAGATTTATGAAAAATACCAAACGATATTGGAATAATTTGAAAAACCCCTCGTTGCAAACGTCGGGAAGTGTAAAATTATTCGCGAAAATTTGGTATCGATCAGAAATCATTTCGGTCATCAAATAGTCGAAAGACGGCAGGCTGCCACTTTACTCGAATTGATAATTTTGAACAACTGAATTGATTTTATGAAAAATATCAAACGACATCGGAATAATTCGAAAGACCCCTCATTGTGAATGTTGGGAAGTGTTGAATTATTCTAGAAAATCTGGTATTGATCGGAAATCATTTCGATCACCAAATAATCGAAAAACTACTGGCTGCCGCTTTGTTCGATTAGTTTGGAACTAAATTATTAATTCAAATAAATTTGAAATAAATTCGAATTTTGATAATTCGAATTAACCGTGGTCTCCCGAGGCTTAGAGTAGTATCTTGAGCCCTGGGAAGAAGCCGAAGGGTGTTAGGTCGAATTTAGATATTAAAAATCGGAAATTCGCCACCCTACGCCGCTCGGTTCGAAACACGCTTCCGTTATCACCACGTTGCGCTGTTCGGGGGTCGGCGTCGATTATTCGGGCCCACCCCAAGAGTGGTATCAGAGTCAAGGCTCATGAATGTTTCGACTGAAGGCCTCGAAAGCCGATGTGGCGAACGAACGGTCGATGTAGTTTGGAGACTATCATCGCTCGTGACGTCGGTCGGACATCCGACGTCAAAATTCTGTGTTGCATGTTTATGTGGGACATTTACGCGGGCTTAGGTTCAACCGTATGTACATGGATTACGGGATGTTCGGGAAATAATTCCCCACGTGTTGTATTTTATCGCTTTATTAAATAAAATAGATAAAATGATGGCCGTTCGACGCATGTCGCTATTGAAGGGTTCGGCGACGATAGAGACAATGGTCGACGTTTGAAGATCGAAGATCCTGGTCATTTTACGACCCATGTAATAGGACCGGTCTAGAAATAGCCCGCATATTTGTCCATTTAAATTGCTTTCCTAGGGTTAGGAATTTATTTAACGCATTTACGTGCTCGTGCTTAATTTTAATATGCTATGGGTTACAAATATCTCCCGTTGGAATACTAAGTGAGAAAAAGGATTGGATGCCCTGTCTTCTATCAAGCTCGGGTTTAGTTGTTAGGAAACCTAAATGCTAGGTTTGGTTTCGGGTATGCTAGCGCCTTGCATTTGCTTTCGTTTCAACTTGCTCGGGTGTGTTTGTGCCGCTCGCAAGACCACACTGTGCGTTGAAACGTATGGTTCGTGCGGTTTTGAGCAAAGTTGATAGGTCACACTTAGACAGCCATACTGCCTTGTTTTGGAATTGCCGGCGGGGGTCCCTGACTGAGACAAAGATAGTTGAGACATTCGACAAGGTCGAATTCGTGCGGAGCGTGACTTCGTGGGCCGCTGCAAACCAATAAAACGACAGAGATTGAGGTTTGCATCTGTCCACGGGGACATCAACTCCACTATCGAAGTTATCAACGAAACTTCAAAAACATCCGTAGGGAGAATGGAGTTTATGAAAAGATAGTGGGAGTCAAACGGAATAAAAAGTCCTTGTTTGCATTTGATAACCTACACATTGACTTAATATGCCTTTTATTTCTGCAGCATTTTCCCTTTTTGTGAAATTATGTCGACCGCTTTAAATGTACTGCTCAAGGAGAATAGGTTGATTGGGTCAAACTATTCAGATTGGCTTCGCAACTTGAGGATTTTCCTTGAGATTGAGAACCTAGTTTATATCCTTGACTTCGAAATGCCGCCAGCCCCAAGGGCACGGGCATCCGAGCAGGCTCGTGTCACTTATGACAAGCGACTACGCGACGAGAAGCTCGTAAAGGCTCATGTCCTCGGATCGATGAGTAACGCACTGCAGCGTAGCCATGAAAATATGGCTGATGCTCGGGTGATGGTTCAACATTTGAAAGACTTTATGGTGAGACGTCTAGGACAGCTCACTATGCGACTTCGTCGCAGCTCTTACGATCGAGGATGTCTAAGGGTGAGAATGTTGGCGAGCATGTTATGAACATGATCACCATGATCGAGAGGTTGGAGACTCTCAATTTTCGATTTGATCAGGAATTACAAAATGATCTCATCTTACAGTCTTTGTTAATGGCATTCCGTATGGGATATGGACTGGTCGTTTACCCAGCTTATCACATATTAGGATTTGGGGTTGTCCCGCCTATGTGAAAAAGTTGAAAACAGACAAATTGGAGTCTAGGTCTATAAAAGGACGTTTCATAGGTTACTCCGAAGACTCTATGGGGTACCTATTCTATTTTCACGATGATCAGAGGATCGTTGTGGGCTTACACGCACATTTTCTCGAGGAAGAGTTCATTCGAGATTGTGGCATTGGCCGTGAGGTCACTCTCGAGGAGCAGTCGACCGAAAAGCCCACACAGGATTCGGATGGTCCGAGCGAACCAGTCTTGCGAAGATCTGAAAGGGTGCCACACCAACCACAACGGTATGGCATGTCTCATGTCGAGTATGATTATTTTGCGACTAGGGGACTTCTAAGAGAAGATCCTGCTACTTTCGATCAAGCTATTTCCGATATTGACTCAGCGAGATGGATTTAGGCTATGCGAGCTTAGATGGACTCAATGTACTCTAACAAAGTCTGGACTCTTGTAGACCTACCGAGTGGTTTTAGACTAATCGGTTGTAAATGGATATACAAAAGAAAGATTGGATCTAACGAACAAGTTGAGACATACAAGGCCAGGTGGTTGCCAAGGGCTATAACCAAAAAGAGGGAGTCGACTATGAGGAGACTTTCTCGCCTGTTGCCATGATCAAGTCTATCCGCTTAATGCTCGCGATAGCTGTGCACTATGATTATGAGATTTGGCAGATGGACGTCAAAACGGCGTTCCTTAATGGATTCCTCAAGGAGGAGATCTATATGGAGCAGCCAAAAGTTTTTGAGTCGCATGCAGATGCTAACAAAGTGTGGAAACTGCATCGGTCCATTTTTGGATTGAAACAGGCCTCTCGCAGCTGGAATCTACGTTTCGATGAAGCAGTTCAGAACTTTGGATTCGTGAAAAACGTAGATGAGCCATGTGTCTACAGAAAGAGCAGTGGGAGTATGGTGTCATCCCTCGTGTTGTACGTGGATGATATCCTTTTGATAGGAAACGACATTGGGATGCTCTCGTCGGTGAAAGCGTGGCTTTCAACAGAATTCTCCATGAAAGACCTGGGATAAGAGACGTATATACTCGGTATTCACTTGTTCAGGGATCGAGCGAACCATACGATCGGCTTATCTCAGGCCCTTTACTTAGAGAAAATCCTGAAGAAATTCAGAATGGATGACTCTAAGAGAGGGTTCTTACCTATGCGACATTGGATCCATTTGTCGAAATCAATGTTACCTCAAAGGAGGAAGACACACGACAGATAAGTGGAATACCCTATGCGTCTGCAGTGGGTAGTCTGATGTACGCGATATTGTGTACACGCCCGAACATTGCTTACGCTGTGAGCGTAGTTAGTCAGTTTCAGGCAAACCCAGGGGAAGAACATTGAACCGTTAAGAATATCTTTAAATACCTTAGACGGACTAAAGACTTAACGCTGGTTTATGGAGGAGCGGGACTAGAAGTAGTTGGTTATACCAATTCGGACTTCCAGTCGGACGTGGATGACCGAAAATCTACTTCAAGGTTTGTATTCGTGCTCAACGGTGGGGCAGTGTCTTGGAGAAGCTCCAAGCAAAGCACGACTGCTGATTCCACGTGTGAGGCAGAATACATAGCAGCCTCAGAGGCAGCTAAAGAAGCTGTTTGGATGAAAAAGTTCTTGGAGGAACTTACTGTGGTACCAGTTGCTGACAGACCGCTTATACTTTGGTGCGATAATAGCGGTGTGGTTGCGCAAGCAAATGAACCACGATCTCATAGCAAGTCCAAACATATTGAGAGAAATATCATGTATTACGTGAGTTCGTTGAAACGGGATGGTCGTCGTGCAGAAAATCGCCACCGCAGAAAACGGGGTGGACCCGCTCACGAAGCCCTTGTCCCAAGCAGTTATGGAACAGCATCTGGACAAGGTGGGGCTACGATACCATTGCGATTGGCGTTAGGCGCATCACATGGCATTCGAGTGCAAGTGGGAGGCTGTTAGGGAGTGTGCCCTCGGAATGCCATACGAGGACTAGGAATAGTATAGGGCGCAAATTAATAAATATTATTTTCATTATAATAAAGGCATTATTATTTGCTTATCGAATTTAAAGTCTACTTGGCATCCGGCAGTGCGATAAATAAATAACACCCACATGTTTGAGTTGGACGTCTGATTCTTATGGGGACGAGAGAGGAGACATCGGACAGTCCTTAATCACAGCATTAAATAAAAGTCCGTAAGTCTAAGAATTCTAGGTGGGTGACTAGATATCCAAATATGACTTGTCCATTGACGACCACATAGTATCGGTAGTGTCACCGATTACCTGAGAGGTTGTGGGTCATGATGGAGATATCGGTGATCGGAGAGATCGCATATTTCGGACATTCGGCTCGTATTTGTTTCAATCACATGGCTAGGATGTTATCAATGATTGAATGAGTAACTATAGCAGTCTCAGACCGAAAGGGTCATTGACGGATTTGCTTTCGCGATTTCGGTTTGTCGCAAGTTGGCTAGGCTCGCAAGTGTTCATAAATGGGACACGGGTCAGCGACAAAATGCAACCGATTTTACGGGAGGTGATTGCCGGGCTTTGACTGTTATCGGGATTCACTGCCTATATTCGTATAGGTTAATGTCCTATGAGGTAATCGGAGAGCGACGATTATAAAGCCTTCGGCCGAAGCTTGAAAAGTTGCTTGTATTAGATACGGAGCGGAGTTTAAGTAATCGGTTCGGTCTCGATTATAACATAGTGTTAGGTTAGTGAGTTTGACATATGCATGGCTCTCACCTAACCGGAATGCAAGTGAAAGGCCCGCCCGAATTTCGATTAGATCAAAATTCGTTCTCAACTGGGATCTGTCCGGTATCGCGGGATTGGCTAGGCGAATACCGGGACTCGTGGATTCCTCCCATGCCAGAGACGTACCTGGAGAGTCGTGCTTAAAAATGGTAATGAACTCAAACGAAAATGGCGGGCTTTTCTCTCGAACCTAACGAATGAGATCGTTGAGGTAGTGACATAGTTGATACGAGGTGTTGACATCTTAGTTAAATTCCAGTGATGGTCACGAAAATAATTAGGACTTAAGATTTTCTTAAGTGCTTAATTAATTAACTAAGTGAGGCTCAATTATAATTAAAATGATTAGATTGGATTTAATTATTTTATTATTTAAATTGAGGGACTAAATTGAGAATTTAGAAACCTCAAGGGCCGAATTGAAATGACTAAAATCATAAAAAATAAAATAAAATAAAAGAGAAAACTCTACACATCCACGTTGGGATGTATAGAATGAATAAGTCATATTTATTTATTTATTTGACACTTGTTAAGACAAGTGTCTCAATTAAATAAATAAATAAATAAATAATAAGAATAAATAGAATTAACGTGAAGAGCTTGAGTGTGTTGTTAAGGCTTGTACTTTGCTCAAAATAAAAATAGAAAAAAGGTAGAAAGGTTCTACAACTTCTCAAACCACAACCGACAGATTCGTTTGACGAGTCGTAATGCCCGAACCGAGCTGTGTCTAGCCATCGGGAGCAGTCTCGGAGGTTCGTCAAGGTCATACCGGCGCGAAAATCTAGCCTGGAGACCCCGGGATCCTGACGAGGTGCTTCAACGTACATCCGAGGCGACGACAGAAGAAATCTCGTCCACCGAAGGTATACCTCAAACCCTAACGATTTGATTTATGAAAAATACCACGGTATCGGAATAATTCGAAAGACCCTCGCTGCAAACGTCGGGAAGTGTAGAATTATTCTGGAAAATTTGGTATCGATCAGAAATCATTTCGGTCATCAAATAGTCAAAAGACGGCAGGCTGCCACGTTACTCGAATTGATAATTTCGACACTGAATTGATTTTACGAAAAAATAACAAACGACATCGGAATAATTAGAAAGACCCCACGTTATGAATGTTGGGAAGTGTAGAATTATTTTGGAAAATTTGGTATTGATCGAAAATCATTTCAGTCAACGAAATAATCGAAAAACTACTGGCTGCCGCTTTGTTCGATTAGTTTGGAACTAAATTATTAATTCAAATAAATTTGAAATAAACTCGAATTTTAATAATTCGAATTAACCGTGGTCTCCCGAGGCTTAGAGCAGTATCTCGAGCCCTCGGGAGAAGCCGAAGGGCGTTAGGTCGAATTTAGATATTAAAAATCGAAAATTCGCCACCCTACGCCGCTTGGTTCGAAACACGCTTCCGTTATCGCCACGTTGCGCTGTTCGGGGGCTGACATCGATTAATCGGGCCCACCCCAACACATATTTGGGAGTTATTGATCTCCCAGAGAGATGTAAACCTTTGGAATCTAAATGGGTCTTTAAAAGGAAAATGAAGCCAGATGGTCAATCGATAAGTATAAAGCCAGACTTGTTATCAAATGATACAAGCAACGCGAGGGCTCAGATTAATTTGATACGTATTCTTCTGTGACGAGAATAAATTCGATAAGGATGATATTTGCTATCGCGTCCTTAAGAAATTTGGAAGTACATCAAATGGATGTCAAAACAGCTTTCTTAACGGTGATCTAGATGAAGAGATCTATATGGAGCAACCTGATGGTTTTCGTTCTCATGGAATCGGAAAGAAAGTTTGTAAATTAATTAAGTCATTCTATGGTTTGAAACAAGCCCCTAAGAAGTGGCACTAGAAGTTTGACCATTCAATGACAACGAGTGGTTGTAGAATCAGAGTGCGATAAATGCATATACTGTAAGGAAATAGATGATGATTACGTCGTTTTATGTCTTTATGTTGACGACGTACTCATTGCGGGTACTTTGGGGTGGCGTTCGGGTTCGGGTATTCGGGTTTTACCCGAATCCGATCAGGTTCGGATAGTTTCGGGTCGGATAATTCGGGTTATTTGTCGGGTATCGGGTTATCCGATACCGATAATTATTAATCCAGTCGTGTATCAGGTAGCAATTTACTACCCATCGGGTTATTCGGGTACCCGACAAATTATTTTTAAAAATATATTAATTGTATACATAAACATTAAAAAATTTAATTACATATCTAGATATCAATATCTAACGTGAGTGTTGGTAAAGTTTAAAATAATATTTCGATTAATTTCTTATTTTAATTGCACAATTAACAAGTGATATTTAGTATCAATGCATAAATCATTATAAAATTTTAAAATACATTCTCGAAATTTTATAAATAAACATAAAAAAATATGTATATATTAGATTATTGAATATAAACATCATAATATTATAAGTGATATTTAATATGCAACATGAATATTTTGATATGTGTATTGCATTATAAATTTTTAGTCTAATTTTTTCAATTCAGAATTCGGTACCCGACGTCGGGTACCCGAACGCGATATATACCCGACAAGCGGTCGGGTTCGGGTAGTGAAAACCTTAATCCTCGAACTACCCGAACCACTACCCGACACCTAACTACCCGACCCGATGCCCACCCCTACGGGTAGTAGTGACAGAATAGTCAAATTTACCAAGGATATGTTGACTCAAAATTTGACATGAAAGATATGGGACTTGCGGATGTGCTTTTAGAGATTAAAATCATGAGAACAAGCTGTGTTGTTTGAGTCAACCTCATTACGTAAACAAAATTCTCGAGAAATTCGCAAAAATGATACTGGCACCGCCAGAACGCCGTTAGATAAAAGCGTGTAATTGTCGAAAAATCGCGGTGAGGGTGTTTCTCAAGTAGAATACGCACGGATTACTAAGCCTAATGTATCCAATGAGTTGCATTAGGCCGGATCTTTCGTATGCTATAAGCATGTTGAGTTCATATAAGAAGCAATCCAAGTGCGAAACATTGGACCGCTATCCTAAGAGTTTTGGGATAGATACAGTATACTCGATATTAGGGACTGCACTATGGTAGATCCAAGGCTACGCAGACGCGAATTGGATATCTGACACTAAGGACTCAGAAAGCACAAGCGGCTACGTTTTTACACTAGTTGGGGCTGCTGAGTCGTGGAAATCCTCGAAAACAACTGTTATTGCGAGATCCACTATGATCCGAGTTCATTGCCTTGAATAAATATGGAAAAGTAGTTTAATGGCTACGCCATTCTTAGAGGATATTCCTAAGTGGGATAAACATGTACCGCCTATATGCATACACTGCGATAGCCAATCGGAAATTGGGCGAGCACGGAGTACTATGTATAATGGTAAGTCGAGACACATATGTCGTCGATATAATATTCTTATGCAACTGCTCTCAAGTGGGTTTATCTGGATTGATTATGTGAAATCAAAGGGTAACATTGCAGATCCGTTAACCAAATTGTTAAGTAGAGGTGCAGATGGAAGATTGACTAAAGGATTAGGCTTAAACCTTAAAGTATAAAAGTGCTAAGAAGGAATTATTTATGTGACTAAGGGACAACCTAATCTTAGAACATGGTATCAGTGTGGGGGATAACTCCGTTCATTCCTGTCCAGAAATAGTGATGACGGAAAAAGCTGGCATTATGATGCTATAATGACTTTGATTGAGTATTGACAGACAACACTCGCGACGTGAGAAGTCACCTATGTTAGGGAGAAGTGGGGCCGCTTCAAGTGAGAACTGAAAGGCTTAGTTCTTTAGAAACCCTCGCAGAATTTGGACGTGTCCATAGCCAAAACGGACAAAACTATGAGAACGAACAAACGGAAATGATTACTGTGTAGTGTACGTGGGCTCGTTTACACAAGAAAACGGGACAACTGATAAAACAAATTTATATCGTATTTTATACCCCGCAAAAGTGTATTAACGATTGGTATTTATCTAAACTTCCTTGAATATCATAAAATTACGTTTATATTTCATTTTCGACAGATATTGGGAAAAAGAACTATCGGGAATATTCGGGCTGGATCAGATTTGAGGGACCGTAAAGCAAAATTTTGGCCCAAAGGAAAAAAAACAACCAAGTGAGCCCAAACAAGAAAAAAAAAGAGAGAGGCCCAAAAGCCCAAGAACCAAAAGCCAAGCCCACTATGAAAATGATGATAACTATACAATCAACTCACACGTCAAAGCAGAAGAAAAAATAAAAAGGGACAAAGCCGCCCAAGCCACCGAGATCGCGACATTAGCACACATTCTCATCCAAGCACAAGGCTCAAGGAATAAAGGATCTTACGCATGTTTGGGCTGGAAAAATGAAGATCTTGATGTCTCTCATACCATCTAAAAATAGGTGGGGGTGAAAGGGAAGAAAAAAAAAACGTGAAGAGCAGAGCTTGAGAGGTGACGAAGCCATATACACGTTAACGTACAACGCGGCAGGGCTGATCGGCGACGGAAGCACGGGGCTAATCATTGGGCTGTGAGCAGGTGCATGTGAGCAATAGCTATGAGCCGGGCGCACGAAGACTGACGAAGGGCTGATCCGAGCCGGGTTCACGAGCGAGGTAACAAGCTAAGTTTCGGTTACGATTGGGCTGCGACGAGCTACGGGCGTAGGAGGAGAAGCGAGCGGGCAGTGCAAAGGATTCATAAGAAAAGGAGAAGCTGAGACGCCCACCACCTGTTCGACAAAACGCCTCAACGAAGGATTAAACGCGGAGCCGAAATTCAGGGAAGAAACATGTTTTTCTCGTTGTTATTTACGCTCGTCGTTGTGTTATTGTTTAATATGAGTAGCTGAATCCCGTAGTATTTGAGATTAGATGAACCCTAGCGAGATCGTACGTATGTTGAACGTATTATTAATGTGCTTTTTATTATGACTCGGTTACGATATATGCTATTGTTTTGATTATGTCTACGTGGTCGAAATAATTACTGGGAAAATCGAACGCTACGCTCGAGAGAGGTGCGACGATTAGACCACTCGTAAACGAGCGGAATAAACTCATCGCTAGAGATAGGTTGAACTATCCCGCCGGATTAGAGTCAAATCTAATAGCGGGATTCATCGTTATTTATTGTAAGTAGTTAGGGAAGCTTGCCCAGCTATTTAAAACGTAGATTAGTTGTTGCGAGTCAAAGCGAGTAAGCGCAGTTTCGCCCAATCATAGAAATTCGTACATATCATAGGAATCCTCACGGTCTAATAATTAGCTAATATATTATTTATCTGTCGTTTGGTCGAGCTAGGGGGATTCGAAGTCTCAAATACGTTTTCGTTCATAAGGTCGCCGTTTTTATATTTTTATTAAACTGTTTATTTTAAGTGTTTATCGTTATTTAAATTTACGAACATCACAAAAATATTCACTAGGATATTTAAACGACGGTTTTCTAAAGTATATAGTTCTTTTGGGTTCGATACTCGAATATTTGCCATTTCTATACTATTTTCGATAGGTACACTTGCCTGTTGAGCGTAGGATAGTTGTCGATATTCGTTTTATTTTTATTACTCGATCCGCTCGATCAAGTTTTTGGCGCCGTTACCGGGGAACTATTGATATTCAGAAAACTTTAGTTTATTATTCTATCTCTATTATTATTATTATTATTACTATAACTATTGTTATTATTATTATTATTATTATTATTATTATTATTATTACTTCTACGCTTATTAATTTTACTTATTTTTTTTCCCGTTATTTTCGTTATTTTTATTATTATTATTTGCTGTTATTTTTTAGTATATATTTTTGCTTAATCGGATTTCTTTTGGTCTAGGTACGTTTATTAATATTATTATTATTCTTCAAACTATCTATTTTATTTTTATCATCACTATTAAAAAAAATTATTATTATTATAGTTATTATTATATCCTTATTATTATTAGCACTCTCTTTTTATTTGAGCAATATATTTTATTTCATTAGTTTTTATTTAAAAATCTCTTGTTGCTATTGTAGTTTTTATTGTGCTGTCTAGGTTCGTGAACGCTCGTGCATGACCCGAAGGAATCCTTCGCTACCAGTCGTTGAAGGAGATCCGGAGATCGAAAGAACGTTCCGACATAACCTACGAGTAAACGCAAGGCGAGTAGAAATGGCGACTCAAGATCATGTCAATATGCCGCTTGTATCTAGAGAGCCTCCAATGAGAGAGCTGTGGAGAAACAACGCCGTAGGATCGGTCGGCTCAGCGATAGTCCTTCCTCAAGTCCCGAACAACTTTGAGCTGAAACATCATTGGCTTCAAATGCTTCAGACGACAGCTCAATACGATGGACTTTCCGAGGAAGACGCTTACCGACACATACGAGACTTCCTATCCGTCACCGACACAATACGAGTACAAGGAGTAAGCGCTGAAACGATTCGGCTCTACTTATTTCCGTTCTCCCTAAGAGGTAACGCTAAGGAGTGGTATAATCTACTACCCGAACGGTCCATCACCACTTGGGACGAGATGCACGCCACCTTCATTACGCACTTCTTTCCACCACCAAAGGTGCTGAAACTCAAAATGGACCTTACAGCATTCAAGCAGAAGGAACGCGAGATTTATATGACGTATGGACACGTTTCAAGACGCTTCTGAATCGCTTCCCACAACATGGTATGACGAAGAGCGAATTGATTCAGCGGTTCCATGAATCGTTGAATGATATTACCGTGCAACTACTTGACGGGGCATGCAACGGAGGGTTATGCAATTTAAGCGCAACGGAAGGCTGGAATCTAATCGAAGAATATAGCGCAAATAGCTTCAGGCGCGGGAGTTCTAGCAATAGAGGCAAACCACCGGGGATGTACGACGTTGATAATGCAACTGCGATAAATGCCAAGTTTGACACACTCCAACAACAAATCGCAGCTAACAATCTCCAAATGCAAACGTTGATGAATACGCTATTACCCACGCTAACAACAAAGCCGGTTGTTAATACTATGCAGGTACAATCTGTCCCAAGGACTCCCGCAGCTGCTCCACCTCCTCATGCGTACCCAAATTATACTCCGCCATGCGCTACATGCGGCGAAAGTCACGAAGCAACCCGTTGTCCAGCCACTATTCCGATGGAGCAAGTCGACTACATGGGTAACTACCAAGGCCAACGAAACTACGTCCCGAACCGAGTTCATCCGAACTTGGCCTACGGTAATCAACAAGCTCCACCAGGATTTCAAAACCAAAGAACTCAAGGATACCATAGTGCGAATGCTGAGCCCACCTCGTATAGTCGCGTTGATAAGCTCGAGGGAATGCTCGAGAAGCTAATGGGAAAACTCGACTCTCGCTTGGATAATCAAGAAGCACGGTTGCACAACACCGAGTCTTCCCTACGGGCCTTAGAGAAGCAAGTTGGGCAGATCGCCGAATCAATCCAACAACGTCCTTCCGGTTCGTTGCCAAGTTACACCGAGACCAATCCAAAGGACCACCATGTAAAGGCGGTGACACTTCGTAACGGGAGAGAGCTCGAGGAAGTACAAAAAACGAAAAAAAACGTTGAACCCACGCAACCGAGCAGCGAGCAGCGAGGCCGACAAACAAGAGGAGACTGTGTCTAAGCCACCTGTTAAGGCGTACCAACCAAAAATTCCATACCCAGCAAGACTTAAACGGGAAATCGTTGATGATCAGTTTGTAAATTTCTCGCTATTTTTAAACAATTACATATTAATTTACCACTTGTTGATGCCCTTGCGCAGATGCCCCGCTGGGCAAAATTTTTAAAGGATCTTATCACGAATAAGCGCAAGCTTGAAGATGTTTCCACCGTTGAGTTGCGAGGAGAGTGCTCTGCCATTCTACAGAACAAGCTACCCAAAAAGCTTAAGGATCCAGGGAGTTTTACTATACCATGTTTAATAGGCGATTTAGTCGTAAGTAAGGCATTGGCCGATTTAGGAGCAAGTATTAATTTGATGCCTTATTCTATGTTTAAACGACTTGGTTTAGGAGAGCCCAAACCCACTAGGATGAGTTTACAATTAGCGGATAGATCTGTTAAGTATCCTAGGGGTATCATAGAAGATGTGCTGGTTAAAGTCGATAAATTTATAATTCCTGCAGACTTTGTTATTCTCGATATGGAGGAGGATGAAAATATTCCTCTAATATTGGGTAGGCCATTTCTCGCTACTGGAGGAACCATGGTCGATGTTCGTAACGGAACATTGACGTTAACTATAGATGGCGAAAAAGTCACATTCGATATGACCGAATCAATGAAAAATTCCGAGAAATTAGACGATAAATGTTTTTACATTGATGCATGGAACGACTTTTTATCATTGCAGGGAATCAGAAACGTTTGCTTCGATGTCCGGATTAGCAGAGACTGAAGAGCCAATGCATGAACGATCTTTTGAGGTTGACCAAATAGACGCAGATGAAGACGAGGTGGAACCTAACATCGAAGTGCACCCGAACAAAGAAGAGGAAAAGAAAAATGTTCGATTGAGGAGCCACCAACCCTTGAACTCAAGCAACTGCCCGATCACTTGGAATATGCGTTTCTCGAGGAAAACTCGAAGCTCCCCGTAATTATAGCATCAAATTTGGAGAAGAAACAGAAAATCATGCTCCTTGACCTGTTACGGGAGCATAAGAAGGCGCTTGCATGGAAGATATCAGATATCCGAGGAATCAGCCCGACCTTCTGCATGCATAGGATCCTGATGGAAGACGAGTTCAAGCCGGTGGTGCAACATCAAAGGCGTCTAAACCCGAACATGAAGGAGGTAGTAAAAGCTGAGGTAATAAAGCTACTTGATGCGGGAGTCATATACCCGATCTCAGACAGCGCATGGGTAAGCCCAGTTCAAGTGGTGCCAAAGAAGGGAGGAATGACGGTGGTAACCAACGAAAAAACGAACTCATTCCAACAAGGACCGTTACAGGGTGGCGAGTGTGCATCGACTACCAGAAATTAAACGACGCAACACGAAAAGATCACTTTCCTTTACCGTTCATTGATCAAATATCTGGTCATGAATTTTATTGTTTTCTTGATGGTCTTTCAGGTTATTTGCAGATCCCGATCGCACCAGAAGATCAAGAGAAAATGACTTTTACGTGCCCATTTGGAACCTTTGCATATCGGAGGATGCCTTTCGGACTGTGTAATGCCCCGGCTACCTTCCAACGGTGCATGATGACCATTTTCGACAAATTAATCGGTAAAGGAATGGAGGTTTTCATGGATGACTTTTCAATTTTTGGTAACTCATTTGAGGTATGTCTTTACAATCATAAGGCGGTACTTAAACGATGCGAGGAAACGAACCTTGTGCTAAACTGGGAAAAATGTCATTTTATGGTTAGAGAAGGTATCGTTTTAGGTCACAAGATATCGGCTAGAGGAATCGAGGTAGATAGAGCAAAAATAGAAACTATTGAACGATTACCTCCACCCTCGTCGGTAAAAGCAATCAGAAGTTTCTTAGGACATGTTGGTTTTTATCGTAGATTTATTAAAGATTTTTCTAAAATTGCTAGACCTTAACTCGCTTGCTAGAAAAAGATGTACCTTATGAGTTTACGACCGATTGTATGAATGCTTTTACTCTACTCAAGGATAAGCTTATTAATGCTCCTGTCATGGTAGCCCGGATTGGAGGCTACCCTTCGAACTAATGTGCGATGCCAGTGATTTTGCAGTAGGTGCAGTTTTGGGGCAGCGACGAGAAAAGTATTTCCAGCCGATACACTACGCAAGCAAGACTTTAAATGAGGCGCAATCAAATTATACTACCACCGAGAAAGAATTGCTTGCAGTCGTGTTTGCAATCGACAAGTTCCGTCAGTATCTTATCCTATTGAAGGTCATCATCTACACGGATCATTCGGCCATTAAGCATCTCTTTGCGAAGCCGGATGCAAAGCCGAGGCTGATCCGATGGATTCTACTACTCCAAGAGTTCGACGTGGAGTTCCGCGACCAAAAGGGAACGGAGAATCTTGCCGCAGACCACTTGTGGAGACTAGAAGAGACACCATGCGAGGTTACAAAAGAGGAGACTATCCGAGACTACTTTCCCGACGAACACCTTTACGCTATACATGAGGTACCTGATGAACTTCCATGGTATGCCGATATTGCTAATTATCTTGTAGCTAGGATCTTACCAAGGGGATACACGAGTCACCAGAGGAAGAAATTCTTCTCGGACTTGAAGTATTACTTTTGGGATGATCCTTATCTATTTAGGATTTGTGCGGATAACATTATCAGACGATGTGTAACCTTCCCCGAAACAATAAATATCTTGGGGCATTGCCACATGGGACCGTGCGGAGGTCATTATGGAGGCAACCGAACCGCACAAAAGGTACTAGAATGTGGATTCTACTGGCCAACAATTTTCAAGGACGCGCAAAGGTATGTAGAAATGTGCGATAGGTGCCAACGGACAGGTAATATCTCTAAGCGCAATGAAATGCCTCAAAATTTCATTCTTGTATCTGAAATATTTGACGTATGGGGCATTGATTTTATGGGTCCATTTCCTACATCTTTCAAGAATCGATATATCCTAGTTGCGGTTGATTATGTATCAAAATGGGTAGAAGCGCAAGCGCTACCTACTAATGATGCTAGCGTAGTCGTTAAATTTTTGAAATCTTTATTTTCGCGATTTGGTTCACCTCGTTGCATTATTAGCGATAAAGGTACGCACTTCTGTAACACCCAATTTGCAAAGACGCTCGAGAAATACTGCGTTAAACATAGTGTTACTACTGCATACCATCCTCAAGCGAGCGGCCAAGTGGAGGTCGTGAACAGGGAGCTGAAGCGGATACTAGAGAAGACCGTGGAACACCATAGGCAGGATTGGCCGAACAAGCTAAACGATGCTTTATGGGCGTACCGAACAGCATATAAGACGCCTATCGGATCTACGCCCTATAGACTTGTTTACGGGAAATCTTGTCATTTACCCGTCGAGCTTGAACACAAGGCGTAATGGGCGCTAAAAAAACTAAATTTTGATTTGAATCTTGCAGGTGAAAAGCAAAACTTACAGATCAACGAGCTCGACGAATGGAGGCAGATGGCGTACGAAAATACTCGCATTTACAAGGAGCGTACGAAGATGTATCATGATCGTAAAATAATGAAACGGGAATTCCAAGAAGGCGACCAGGTCTTGCTTTACAACTCGCGCCTACGGTTGTTTCCCGGCAAACTGAAATCGAGATGGTCGGGACCATTCACGGTGACGCGAGTATTCCCGTACGGAACTGTTGAGATCACACATCCGGAGAAGGGGACCTTCAAGGTGAACGGGCACCGACTCAAGCATTACTATGGCGGTACCATCGAGGCGCTCGAAAAAGAAACCATCCACCTCCTCGATACTACCCGGAGCTAAAAATCACCAAACTATGTCTAGCTAAAAGACATTAAAGAAAGCGCTACTTGGGAGGCACCCCAAGCCTATCCTATGTTTTTACTTTATTTCTATGCGCATTTTTAGTTTTTATGATTTTGTTTTTCAACGATCGCAGGGAATTCAAAATCTCAAGTGTGGGGAGGAGTCGTACAAAGCATGCATATCGGACTATTCAGGGAAGTTCGTTTATCTTTCTATTCTCTTTTCCTTGTGTTACATGATTGTTACGTTGAGGACAACGTAAATCTTAAGTGTGGGGAGGGGAATTTCTGTGAAATTAGGTGAACATGTTATATATATATGCATGTCTTGATTTTTGGTACAAATTTTTTCGAAAATTTGGCATAACATGTTTTTTTTTTCGAAAATTGTGTTTCTTATCATGAAGGGATGACTTTATGTTTGGAATTTTGTGAGTAATTAGGATACATATGCGTAGTCTACTTCTTTCTTACATGATGAACTTGGCGATACTTGAGAGATTCGTACACATAACCCGATTTTTGTGAGATTTTTGAGCCTACGAGCTTTTTGCTCATTTCTTTAGTTGTGTGAATCATGCTTAGTTATTTCTCTTCAGAACTTGCTTGTTTATTGCGTTTTGAAACTACTTAATGTGTGATTGGTGAAAATGAGGAAGGCATTAGGAATCAGTCCATAGCCAAAATATCCAACCACGACTGACCCGTAGTTAGTCCACTTTGAGCCTGAGCCTTTTATTCGTGATACTCGGAATTATAAGCCGCTGACCTAAATAAGCCTCCAGAGATCATCTTACCTGAATTAAAGTGAAAATGAAGGTTGAATGCCAAAGTCGAAAGGCGCGTCCCGAACGAAGCCTTTAGTTAAAAAAAAAGTTAAAAAACTCCCCCACTGATAATCTCTCACTCGCAACGAGGCCGAGAGATGGGGAGCTTAACGCCGTCGAAAAAAAAAAGAGAGAAAGAGCTAAGAACCCTTCCTCTGATAATCTCTCACTCTCAACGCACACTACATATTTTGTTTATCGAGAGTTGAGAGAAGAAGGGCTTAGTCAAGAACGGAGGAGACGCAAAAAAAAAAAAGAAAAGAAAAGAAAAGAAAAGAAAAAAAAAAGAAGGCGGACTTTTGGCGCGTTCAAGACAATGGCATGATCCCGATGTGACTGCAATTCATATCCTTTGACGCTTATTCCTTGCATATTTGATATATTTGAGCTATGCTATAACCCCGTAAAGACCTTCCGATTCACGCTTGATCATTGAAAGTGGTAGATTTACGAATTACTTGCAAGCTTATGGTAGGGATTGATTAGTGCATGCCCGAGAGATATCATCGAGATCTTAACCCATACACTGAGTGATTTGAGTGAATATCCGTGAGGTGCGGATTTCGACGGTATCGCTAAAGAAAATCGTGTCGTTAGTCGTTGATTCCAAATATGTTTTCCGACTTTACTTGCATTATCGCCTACGTGATTTCATTCTTGACTGGTACGTTGCATGATTTTATCCTTTTCTATGCCTTTTATTTGCTTGAGGGCAAGCAAACGCTTAAGTGTGGGGAGATTTGATAAAACAAATTTATATCGTATTTTATACCCCGCAAAAGTGTATTAACGATTGGTATTTATCTAAACTTCCTTGAATATCATAAAATTACGTTTATATTTCATTTTCGACAGATATTGGGAAAAAGAACTATCGGGAATATTCGGGCTGGATCAGATTTGAGGGACCGTAAAGCAAAATTTTGGCCCAAAGGAAAAAAAACAACCAAGTGAGCCCAAACAAGAAAAAAGAGAGAGGCCCAAAAGCCCAAGAACCAAAAGCCAAGCCCACTATGAAAATGATGATAACTGTACAATCAACTCACACGTCAAAGCAGAAGAAAAAATAAAAAGGGACAAAGCCGCCCAAACCACCCGAGATCGCGACATTAGCACACATTCTCATCCAAGCACAAGGCTCAAGGAATAAAGGATCTTACGCATGTTTGGGCTGGAAAAATGAAGATCTTGATGTCTCTCATACCATCTATAAATAGGTGGGGGTGAAAGGGAAGAAAAAAAAACGTGAAGAGCAGAGCTTGAGAGGTGACGAAGCCATATACACGTTAACGTACAACGCGGCAGGGCTGATCGGCGACGGAAGCACGGGGTAATCATTGGGCTGTGAGCAGGTGCATGTGAGCAATTGCTACGAGCCGGGCGCACGAAGACTGACGAAGGGCTGATCCGAGCCGGGTTCACGAGCGAGGTAACAAGCTAAGTTTCGGTTACGATTGGGCTGCGACGAGCTGCGGGCGTAGGAGGAGAAGCGAGCGGGCAGTGCAAAGGATTCGTAAGAAAAGGAGAAGCTGAGACGCCCACCACCTGTTCGACAAAACGCCTCAACGAAGGATTAAACGCGGAGCCGAAATTCAGAAGAAACATGTTTTTCTCGTTGTTATTTACGCTCGTCGTTGTGTTATTGTTTAATATGAGTAGCTGAATCCCGTAGTATTTGAGATTAGATGAACCCTAGCGAGATCGTACGTATGTTGAACGTATTATTAATGTGCTTTTTATTATGACTCGGTTACGATATATGCTATTGTTTTGATTATGTCTACGTGGTCGAAATAATTACTGGGAAAATCGAACGCTACGCTCGAGAGAGGTGCGACGATTAGACCACTTGTAAACGAGCGGAATAAACTCATCGCTAGAGATAGGTTGAACTATCCCGCCGGATTAGAGTCAAATCTAATAGCGGGATTCATCGTTATTTATTGCGGTCTGCGATTAAGTAGTTAGGGAAGCTTGCCCAGCTATTTAAAACGTAGATTAGTTGTTGCGAGTCAAAGCGCAGTTTCGCCCAATCGTAGAAATTCGTATACATATCATAGGAATCCTCATGGTCTAATAATTAGCTAATATATTATTTATCTGTCGTTTGGTCGAGCTAGGGGGATTCGAAGTCTCAAATACGTTTTCGTTCATAAGGTCGCCAAACTGTTTATTTTAAGTGTTTATCGTTATTTAAATTTACGAACATCACAAAAATATTCACTAGGATATTTAAACGACGGTTTTCTAAAGTATATAGTTCTTTTGGGTTCGATACTCGAATATTTGCCATTTCTATACTATTTTCGATAGGTACACTTGCCTGTTGAGCGTAGGATAGTTCGTCGATATTCGTTTTATTTTTATTACTCGATCCGCTCGATCAACAACTCAAAGACATCGCGTTCAACTGTACTACAAGTAGACTAAGCGTACTCTATAAGGAGGAATTTCAAATGGCAAACTCATACTTATCTATATGCTGAAATCAGATGATGAATACTTGTTGTGAGTCGAGACAATTTCCATTCATGTGGGGTGTTGGAATATTAAGTGGAATGGAAATTTGGAATAACATATGATATGGGTTGGTGTGTGTGGCTTGTGACTCACGATACACACTCACGGGCCTGATCAACCTGCATGTTTGCCCAATTGTATTTTAATACTGAATTTATTTGTATAATTCCAACAGGTTTGGAATATCTAAGGGCTCAGTTGGAAGGTCACGATGACCATGGTTAATCCATTTAATTCCTTTATTACTTGGAATTAATTATGTGGAATAATGCATCTAATTAGTCATTGAGAAAGCCTAAGAGTTTTACGAAGCTTTGTATATACACTCCATGTGTGAGTCGAGAGGAAGAGAGACAAAATCCAACTCATCTCATATTACACGAAACAGTCGTTCATCATCACTTCCATGTTCAAAGTTCGTCGTATGGTTATGGTTCTAGTGCAGCCTTTAATTACATTTTCGTTGTATCGTGGGAAATAGACGCTCACGCAAATATCTTGCACTTACGTAGAGAGAGCGAATCTGTTTCAAAGAAATTGAGTTGAACACAAGCCTCGAAAAAATCCGTATAGACTCGCAGTCATACGTTCCTGGAAAAATTACACGTTACTGTTGTCAGTACAGTCATACAAGCCTTGCAGTCTTGCTCTTGTGGAGTGCCACCAGTCGTACAAACTTACAGCCGTAAAACCTCACAGTTATACAAAGTAGCAGTCGAGCGATTTTACATACAATCCTGTGGTCTGACTATTTGACAGTCATACGAGGTACGTAATATTCCCAACACGAGGTACGGTATGATTTTAGCTTTTGTTTAGTACCTTTGAATATGGTTTTAGCTGCAACTCGATTCTTTCTTGAAATATCAAAAGCAAATTGAGAAGCCTTTAGGATAGGTCAAGAGACGCTATTCTATTCGGGGAACCTTCCGAAAGTACTTGAAATGTGGGTAAATGTAACTTTGACTCTAGCAAATTTCGTTTCATGATATGGTTGATCTGTCTTTATTTATTTCCAAAAATATTTAGTTCTCCTACTATAATGCATATAATACGCTATCCCTACTCATGTCTCCACATAAACCTAATAAAAAGACTACTAATTATTGAAACCCCGCAGATTGACATTATATCGATTCTACCTATTTTAAACAACCTCAAGATTTTAGCAACGTTTCAAAACCTATTTTCGACCTAAGAAAACAACTTCAGAGCGTCGTTGCCTAATTTGCACGTAGTTGCCTCCACGAAACAATACATCGTACGTCTACCTATATATTCCTACATCGTACCTCTAGCTAATAATATATATTCCTACATACACATGATCATCATTCTCTTGTTCTTTTTGTTGCTCGAATTGGTCAATCTTCTGTTTTCCGATGGCAGCTACGGTAATGCAAAATCCAGACACAGATAGATTCAATTATCGAGAACTTCAAACTCTTCAGTTTATTTATCTTTTCTTGATAAGTGAACACAGAAAGTGGTGGTAAAAGTCTTGACAATGATTGATGAGAAGACAAAGCAGAAAGCCATGGAAGCAGTTGCTGATATTCTCGGTATTATGAACGAAAGGGGAAACCCACTCTTATGTATATTATTTAAGCGTTATTATTTTAAGAGAATTTTATAGAAGTGTGTATTATGTGAAATAACAAGGTGTGGATTCCATCGCTGCTGATGTGAAGGAGCAAAAGCTAACGGTCATCGGTGAGATGGACACAATTTCTGTGGTGAAGAAGCTGAAGAAGGTCGTCGGAAAGGTTGATATAATCACTGTAGGTCCAGCCAAAGAAGAGAAGAAAGAAGACAACAAAGAGTATAAGAAACCCGAGGGAAAGAAATAAGAAGAATCGCCCATGTACGTATTAATATTAATGGGATTTAAAATCTTTTTTTATTGATCATTCTTGACAATTCTTGATAATTTTTGTAGGATAGAAATCATCAATTCGATGCACATGCAAACCATATTTTGCCTTTTTTTTTGTGTGTGTGTGTACCTACGCTTAAATACCTAAGAAAATAAAGAACTATCAGTTCAAGCCCATGTGAGATAGTTATCTTGTAGGTACCTAGCAAAATAAAGTTTTTATACACAACTACTCATTTGATTGATCCCATTTTACCATCGTTTAAGTATCTTTATATAGGTATATTACGTATCATATCATGTGTTCATGGGGTACATGTTGGCTTTGCTTGTCGGTAGGAGTAGATTCGGACAAAAAAACGAGATTCAAAGATTGTGTGAAACACAGTTACCAACAGATTCGCTCCCCTCAAGTTTGTGCTTGAAGTTTTAAGAGCGTCTATTTCGCTGGATAGTCCGAATAACTTGGCATTTGCTTTCCACAAGAACAACAACACCAACGGCAAACTTGAACAAGTTATAGTATGAATATGAATTTCTTTTCGATTGGTTGTGTTTTCAGTGTGTGTTCTCCATTGCGAACGATCATATATGGAATAAACGTTTTAATGGCTAAGGAATGTTCCTTTTACTGAACAATAATGACTTTAAAAAGCCTCTTTAATCGTGCAGTCGTGCCTTTCCAGATGACTCTCGATTGGACGTCTAATTATATTAAGGTGGCTTCTAGTTACTCTAGCTAATTGGTTCACTAGGCGAACAGTTCAGTCTAGTACAGCTCGACAGAGCGGTCCAGTCTCGGCATAATATCAGCTCCAATCTCACTTCAATTTCGATTTCGGTCTCGGTTAAAGTTGTAATACCCGAGTCCCGTAAGTAAATCGGTCAATAAATTTGCATACATATTATATGACTTGTGTGACTGCATGGAACATGTTTTACGATACTATGTGTCTAGGCGATTGCATATCACATGTTTATTTAATTGTGTGCTATTATGAAATTCTAAATTAGGAGGAATTTTATAGAAGGTAAATAATTTTGGCATGAATTAGTTACAAGGGAATTAAGGATTTTTAAGTATATAGATTATGAAAATAAGACTTTTAAATTATATAAATTTTCCTATAATAAAGTAGAATAAGAGGCGAGAGAGGCAGACTTAGAATTCTTATATATGACTCAATAACTTAGTTAGAAGAGAAATGAAAATGATAAAATAAGTTGTTTTGCTAGGGAAGAAACTTTCGAAGACCTAGACTTATTTATATCAATTACTTAACCATGAGGGAATTGGTTTATAATATAATAACGATTGTTAGTTAGTCTAGGATAAGTATTAATAGTGTCCATCCTTGCCATTTGTTATATCTCACACGCAAAGTATTGTTGGAAAAAGAAAAAAAAAAAGAAAAAGAAACTTATTCATATCACAAAAGAAGTTTACGAGAGTGTAGCATAAGGGAGAAAGGAGAACCAACATTTAATCGGGTTGAGCTAAGGAAAGAGGTATAAACTCTGATCATAGTTAAGTATTTTTACTTACAACTTTACAAGTCTTAGGGAATACTAGGCATGAAAGATTTCATCCATGATTAGGACCTGTATAGGTTTAATCTTCAAAGAGTTTTGAATTCTCATAACCATGTTTTAGGAAGCTTGAAGGGTAGTAAGTATAATTCTTTTGATATATTTTATACTTTTATTCAAACAGTAGCATGATTTAAAATCTTTATAAGCACGAAAGTATTAGGTACTAGGGTTTTGTACAAATTCTAGTTTTAAGAGTAGAACTAGTTAACGTTCTTGTGTTATTCAAACTGTTCTTGAAAAAGAGAGGATTTTGATCGAGAATTTCAAGAACCTAAAATGATAGAAGCATATTTTCTAATTTCACTAGGATGAGTTTCACGAACTTGAAATAAGTATTTCACGAATTTCATGAAACTCAATTTCACGAGTTGAAAACATTTGGAACTGGATTTGGCGAATCACAAGGACTTTGTGAACCAATGAAAATCACAAGATAAATAGGTTAGTAAAGTACGTATGTGTTAGGTGATTCACAAAGTAAACTATTCCACCAACCAATTGATAAAGTTGGGAAGTCACGTAGCCTTAATTATTAAAATAATATTATAAGCTATACATAGGTAGGTCATTAGGTGCATAAGTCACGAATTAGATATCATAAAAGAATCTCCACGAATTGCAAAGGGAACTGGGTGGGACTTCGCGAAGTATATAAATAAAATAATGGTATTACACAAGTTTGGCGAACAGTACACATTGTATTACATTTCGACGAAATTATTTTCGATCAAAATTTAAAGATTGAATCGAAAATAATTCTCGAACAAATTTTCGAATCAAACGCTACTAACGAACTTTGTCACTTGTGAAGCACATTACATCATCTTCAAACGTTCAAAACAATTAATGAAGATCCTACAACAACTCAACTACAACACAAAATGGATGCATACTCGCTCGGAAATGACAACCGTCCACCGATCTTGCAACGAGGCGAATATACCGTATGGAGAAGCCGCTTCCTCAATTTTATCGCTCTAAAAGATCAAGCTGAGAATTTACTGAGATCACTAGAAGAGGGATCCGCATAGTTTTGGGTATATGTGCCCGGTGATGAAACAGCAACTCCTCAAATTCCCGCATCTAGGCGACTGAAGGAGCCTAGGGAGTACACAATCGAGGAGAGGGCTCGAGCTAAGGCTGATCTAGTAGCCATGAACACCCTCATGCAGGGCATCCCCAACGATATATATAGACAGATTGATGGCCTTTCATCGGCTAAGGAATGTGGGATGAACTGCATAGGATGATGCAGAGGACGAAAGTTGGCATAAAGGCCAAAAAGACGAACATTCTCGCTGCCTACGACTCCTTCAAAGCAAAGCCGGAGGAGAGTCTATACGAGATCTACCAAAGATACCTCACTCTTCTCAACGAGATGAGGAAGATAGAAATCATGAAGACCAATATGGAGACAAACATCAGATTTCTATCTTCTCTGCCCCCGGAATGGAAGAAAATATCCACTCAAATTAGACAAAATAAAGATCTTTGGAGTTGGATATCCATGCCGTGTTTGACAATCTCGCACAACATGAGGATGATATAAGCGAGATTCAAAAGGAGCAGAAGGGCAAACAGATCGAAGACACTGTTGCCTTAGTCTCGGAGAAGAGGAGCTCAAAAATCAAGAAAAGAAAAGATCGTTAGGCCTCCTTCTCCTACAGAGTCGGAAGAAGAGTCAGACTCCGACGTCGAGCCAAACATGAAAGCCCTAGGAAAGCAGTTGGCTCTAATAGGAAAAATGATGAGTAAGAAGTACTTCAAGAAGAAGTCTTCAACCTCACCCAACAGACTTCGGACTACAAGCTCTAAAAACAAAGACCGTGCACCAGAGAGCTCCGAAGTCAAGAACCTAAAAGAGGCTAACAAATGCTTCAACTGTGGGAAGCCAGGTCACTTTGCCAGAGAGTGCACTCTTCCAAAGAAGAGAGATGCCAACTACTACTCCAGGAAGCTCCAATTGACTAAACAGAAAGAAGCTGGAGTAGCTCTCATGGCCGAACAAGACCAATGGCTCGAGGACACGTTGAGTTCTGAAGAAGAGAATTTAGCCCCATGCCCGTCTCGACAATGAATCGGAAGCCGACACATCCAACCGGACGGACGAAGACAACGCATCCACCTCGTCAAAGGAGGTAGTCTCTTCTTCCACATTATTGACCATGTTAGAATCATATCAAACACAATATGCTAATATGAAACGTGAGCAGAAAAGTATTAAGGAAGTCGAGAATAAACTTGAGAGATCTCAGGAGAAGGTAGATAGTCTCGAATAAGAACTTAGGAGCTCTAGTGCGAAAATAGAAGAACTCACTAAGAGCCTACATTCGAGAGAGACTAGTCAACCTCAAGTAGGACAGCATAGTGAAAAGATTAAGGAATTAGAAGACAGACTAGCAAATACAGTTGTTTGGTTAGGAATCTCAACGAGAAAGCCACCTTAAATTGTAGGATAACCGAAGCTACCTCTAGGATCACTGACTTAGAAGCTCAATTAGAAATGTCAAATGCTAAGGTTAGTGAGCTTAGTAAAGAACTAAATGCATGTCAAGCCGCTAAACTAACGGAAGAAAACAATTATGCTCTCCTAAGTGAGGAACACAAGAAGTTATATGCAAGACTCCTCAACAGAATGGGGTAGTCGAACGGAAAAACCGTACACTAGTGGAAGCACCTCGTACAATATTGATCCATTCAGGTCTTCCACACTTTTATGGGCTGAAGCAGTCAATACCGCTTGTTTTACCCAAAACAGGACGGTGGTTCACAAACGGTTCAACAAGACTCCGTACGAGATTGTGAATAATAGAGTGCCCAACATCTCATTTGTTAAAGTCTTCGGGTGCAAGTGCTTTATGGCGAACGACAAAGAGCAACGTGCAAAGTTCGACCCTAAAGCATTCGAAGCAACTTTCGTCGGGTATTCTTCAACATCAAAAGCGTACCGAGTATACATCAAGTCCAACCGAACAATTAAGGAAAGCTATAATGTCACTTTTGCACGAAGTGGCAGAAATGGCTTTTGGTCACTTCAGTCCAGGACCCGTACTTAACCCGATGGCTCCTGCACAATTCAGTTCAGGACCCGCACTTAACCCGTTGGCTTCTGAAGACAACATCTCACAACACGTAATCACTGGTGTGTTGGCACTAAACCAACAGAAGATAGCAACAACTACGAATTCAACGTCAGAAGAAGCAACAGGACTTGTATTAGACGATTTGGACTCTCTCTTCGAGCCAGTATATCGGTCACACACTGCTACACCTACAGTAGATTCTCCACCCGACGAGACCGACGTACCAAGTTCTTCTCACGTCCCTACCCCACCCGATTCAGAATTGCTACAGAATAACGAAGAACCTACAGTGGTTATTGAGGAAGAATCATCAGAGACGATCGATCCAAGTGTAGAATTGGAACTTCCTCAAACAAATGATCAATTGGAGACTATAGGAAATCTAGACCCACAGATGGCTGATGCATCGACTTCACCTTGCCTCATGAGCGCAAGTGAACTAGAGGTCATACGGTTGATCAGATAATTGGCGATCCTTCGGATGGAGTGAGGACACGTCGTCAACACAGTCTTTTCAGCTGCTTCCTGAGCCAAAACGAGCCTACTAAGGTAGCAGACGCACTACGAGACCCGGATTGGATAATTGAGATGCAAGAGGCAATCAACCAATTCGAATGTCTTCAAGTGTGGACCTTAGTACCCCGTCCGCATGGGAAGACAATAGTCAGAACTAAATGGGTATTCAAAAACAAGAAAAATGAAGATGGTGAAGTGATACGGAACAAGGCAAGGCTAGTTGCGAAGGGATACAATCAACAGGAAGGCATCGACTACGACGAGACATATGCTCCTGTTGCCCGAATCGAAGCTATCCGCCTTCTCCTGGCTTATGAGGCTCACAAAGACTTCAAAGTCTATCAGATGGATGTTAAGACCGCCTTTCTCAACAGTCGGAATGCTTCTTTGATCAAGAACATCCCGATCACGTCTATCGATTCGACAAAGCTCTCTATGGACTAAAACAAGCCCCACGTGCTTGGTACGATGTCCTGAGTGAATTCCTCGTGAAGTCTGGATTCATCCGAGGAACGATAGACACAACCCTCTTCATCAAATGGCAAGACAAAGATCTGATGGCCGTTCAAGTATACGTCGACGACATCATCTTCGAATCAACTAATCCATGGCTTTGCACGAAGTTCGGAGATCTAATGAATAGCAAGTTCGAGATGAGTCACATGGGAGAGATGCAGTTCTTTTTAGGACTACAAGTCAGGCAACTCGAAGATGGAATTTTCATTAGTCAGACAAAATACATCAAGGATTCCATCAAGACCAGAGCAAGCCTCTCAGCACTCCTATGTCATCAAGCTGCAAGTTGGATGCCGATCCATTTGGCAAGTCGGTCGACATCACACTGTATGTGGCGACCCTACTTCTCTAACTAGGATTAGTGGCGGATTTCCGCAACGTAAGCCGCAGAAGGCCCGTCTAATTAAAACTTTTTCCTAAAATAATATATATTACTAAATACATGCGTCTACATTGTCATCCATGTACATGGGCCGAAGCCCCAAAAATATCAGAAGAACAAAAGTGCTAACGCCGCTCCACAGGTCTTCATCCATGTACCGCACCGCCCTCAAAAGTCCGTGGAGCACCGCCACCAGCCGCCTCAGTCCTGACGCGTACCGGCGTCAGACTTAGTACCTACAACACGTAAACACTGAGCAATTTGCCCAGTAGGTGAATAAAATGCATGTATGCAAGTGTGCACTCAACCCCAATCCCAATATCTCACAACATAATATAATGCACACTCTTTCTTTTCCCACATTCCTATTTCACACAACACAGGGCCCTAGGTTAGGTTCGACACCTCCGCGCGCAATAGACTACTGGGAGGCCACCCCCAAGTCTCACGGCGAGCTACGCCGGTAGTGCACTGATCGATCACGTCAATGTCCTCCTATCAGGTCGTATACCTCCCGCACTGATCACAAAGAAAATCCCATCCGGCGGTATGCACCCCGAATCGATCACGTCCGGGTGGACAGATCGATCACGTCTGTCTCCGCCAGGTGCCCAGTGAGCCCAACCTCGACTCCTCTAAGAGTCACCAATCACAAGCATCTCTTTCTACCCCGTACGTCAATATCTCATATTATTACCGTCACACTACGGTACAAACATCTCTCGCCCTAACGTGATATGCACGTGCCATTCATATAAAAATATCATAAAACATGATTTATATAAAACGTACGTAAAACATATAAGTCACATAAGTCACGTAAATCACATAATCACATGAAACACATAATTGTGTTTACGTATTGTAGATGGATAATCCACCTACCTATCCTCCTGCTATTGTCAAATAGGGAATCCGGTGTAGTCCCTAACGATCGATCCTCTGAATAAATGCGTATTATTAGTATATGTATATATATATATATATATTCTAAGGCTATACTAGTATAAATTAATTATATCAGAAATTATTAAAATATTCTAAACTTGGGATGACCTAGACCACCCGACTTATGATCAACTCTCAGTTAATGCCCGATTTTAAATTACTCTGAATTACCCAACTAGTCATATTTTAAAACCTAGTTTCGCCAAGATTTACTTCAATGTCCAAATTGCCCGATCCTCAATTTCGCCGAATGCATTGGATAGTATCAAAATCGCCCGATTGTCCCACGTTGTAGCTCCCTTTTTCGTCCGATTCCTATAATAATATTGTATCCTAGCTTATAATCGGCCGATTAATCATACTTCGATCATGGTTTCGCCGAGCTATTCTTATCCCTACAAATCACCCAATACATCATACAAATTAAGTCGCCCGATTTACCTAGGTTCAAGTTGCCCGACTACTACAAAAACCTTCCCTCCAATTATAGTTGCTTACGATGTCTGGTGAATTTCCTAAGTGTTGAACCTCTGAACACGTAAATATTATCATATCAGTATATTTTGCTAAATCACATAAGTTTCGATTCCACCAAATCCTAAATATCAAAAACCCTAGAATCTCGAAAACTCTAAAATGCCAAAATTCTTTAAATGGCGAAACATATGAAATACCAAAAACTTATTAAATAATAGAAACCTAGATGAACCTTACCGAAATATTCAAATGAGCATTCTAAATTAATTCTAAAACATTTGCACATCAAAATCCTAAGCAAATTCAAATACGAAAACTCTATAGGCTTATGGAAACTTTTGTGATTCTTATACGTATTGGGTTATGAAAAACCTTACATTGCTCAAACACCTAAGATATCAAAACTTTGATTTTGTGTCACAAACTTAAATACAAAACTTAAATAAGCATATACCATAAACTATATATAATGCCACTGTTGAGAACTTATCAACATCAAACGCCCTCACATGCCAATTAGATCCTCTCATCCTAGGGTGCCGAAATTTTAGACTAGAGATCAGTTTATGTACATATTTCAGATTCTACCTCAAGTCCTTAAAATTACTCGCATTCCTAAATTAGTTTCAACGCCAAAAACAGTACATCCTATAATTGGTTAGAGGTTATTGTTCTAATACCGAGAATTGCTTCTAAACATATCGATGTGTTCTTAACATAGCTATCAAGAAGCCATGAGAAGTTCGCATAATAACATATAACTTCACCTTAAGCATACATATAAAGATTGCATAAGCCACGAGAAGTTCACATAGTTAATTCTAAGAGCAAGCTAGAGCCACGTACACTGTTTAATCACATGAATACTATCATAACAGTAGCGAACTGAACTAAATATTTTAGGTGTTCTAATCATGATAATCTTGAAACCTTCATGTTTAACATATGATCACGTAAAACTATATACACCTTGGAAGCATATTAAGCATATCAAGCACAAAAATCCCACATACCTTATTTTGAAAAATTTAATTTCGATTATTAGTACAGCTTCTATGTTGCTGATCCCTTACGTGGTTTGAAGATAGCTCTACTCTTGAACTTCTCGTTGGTGCTTATATTAAGTGGTAAAATCGATTTCCCTTAGTGTTAAGAAATCGTTTATTAGTCACTTCTACAATAACTCCAAGGCCTCCACGTGTAGTCTTAGCCTTTGATTTGATAGATGAATATTATAGATGTATGTGGTTAGATCAACTCTACGTAATGCATATTAATATATATAGCCTTGTACGAAACTCTATCTTCTATGTGAAATGATACCACGAAAACTTTCTGGGTAAATTTGATATTGAAGAAAATTTATTAGATTTCGATTCCAGTCCCTCAGTACTTCCAAATTCTCAATTAGATTCTTAAATTAAATTTCATGCTATGAAGTTACACCTAAGACCCGTATTAAGTTTTTTTCTGCGGTTATTACACTGTATCGCAGCATCATTGGATCTCTTCTCTACCTCACTTCGAGCCGGCCGGATATCATGTTTGCCACCAGCTTATGCGCCCGTTTTCAAGCCGATCCCAAAGAATCCCATATGCTCGAGGTTAAAAGGATTGTGCGTTACCTTAAGGGCACTTCTACCCTTGGACTATGGTATCCAAAGGGTACGAACATCAAACTTATTGGCTATACTGACGTTGATTATGCAGGTTGTCGAATGAACAGGAAAAGCACGTCCGGTGGCGCTCAATTTCTAGGTTGAAGATATAAATGTGCCTAAGAGGGGGGGGGGGGGTGAATTAGGCTTATAAAATTTTATGATTCTTTTCACAAATCCTTAGTGAAGATATGCCTAATGATATTGTGACGAGTATGCCTGTTATATCCTAGTACCGTCGGATGTGTTTCGGGTCTGTCTCACAGCGATAACGAAATAACTGAAAAGTAAATGCGAGACAAGACTTTTATAGAGGTTATATCCCCAACTGGGGTTTACTCCTCTCCTTGGGATTTGCTTCCCAAGAGTTTAACCAATCACTATAATGCATCGTAGCTGGATACAAAACTGATTGGTTAGCCCAATACACAACCGAAACAAGTCGAACACTAGACACACTAGGTTACCACACGCCGAGTTTCGTTCCTTGGAATCTCCTTGATCCCGACAGACACAGCTCGCTACCGAAGGGCCCTCGAAACTCGTCCTTCCCTTCACATGTGCGTAAACGTCGACCTTGCCTACTTGGTATTGCTCACGTCCGAAGACAACACGTCCGAAGACAGAATATATGGCAGGGGATGATGGAATATCTGATTAATCACTCGCTCAGTGATGGATACGCAAGTTAACGCTCAGTAAGGCAGAGAGCTATCGCAAATGGGTACTCAGGAATCTCTTTGTCAGTTTCTGCTCAAAGATCTCTCGTGGGCTTATATTCGCAAAATTCTAGTTGTCTTCGAAAATCTGAAGTGCAGCTTATATATAATCCTTTTCAATCAGGACTTTACATGGAAAGTCAAATCATATAATAATCACCAAATCAAGTATAGTTTCCATGTAATATTCGAGTCAATCATACTATATAGATCATGCTCTTAATTAATCATCACAACGGTCATATAGCACATTTAAGCATGATTATATTCCATATAAAAGCACAATTTCGTTCTCAAGCACATTCAAGCATTTCGTAATATAATAACCATATCAGAACTTTCCATAAGTGATTCCCTGCTATCTATTTCTAGCGTAAATCAGTCCACATTCACTTTCCAAATATATCACACGAGATAGCATCACATCAGCACGTTTTTCATATACAGCTCATAGCATTTAATCAATATATTTACCATGTTTAGCACATAAATCATATCAGAGCATACTAAATTCAATTTATCAATCATGACCGAACTTTCCTTATTTCAGAGATCTCATCCGTTTAAAGCGTATACCATCTAGTAGCATCTTATCCACAAGGTCAATCAAATCAAATCTTTCCTAAATATAATAATCCAATCAGCATAAGGAAAGAAATTAATTCAATATTGCACATTAAATTCAGTGGAAAGCATGCAAGAATCGTATAAGTGATTTGATGGGTCTTATTCTCGAGTTAGTGAACTTTTCAAGTGACATCGAGATCTTATTTAATTGAGTAATCATAACTCGACATTTTCCTATTTGAATAATATCTCGAGAACTTTTATCAAAAGCACAATATACAAGGAAAGCTTCTTACTTAAGTTTCTAAATATCGAAGCACACTTCGACATTCTTAAGAACATGATAGAATTCCATCGCAAACTTCACACTACCTTCATCCTATTCATTATCAAAATATATTCATCTAGACTCAAACCTTTGTTAAATCTTTAACATACTTGAACATCAAACTTAATTTGATAAATAACTCGTTCAAAATCTGAAAACCCTAAGAACCAAAATACTGTAATTACCAATAGGACTTCGAATCGTCCAGGAATAAGCAAGTATCAACGGATATATCACTTTCCATATATAAACAACATATTTTCCTTTTATAACTTAGTAGGATATTTCATGCATTTTTCATATATAGCACAATACGATATATCCTATCATATTGGTTGTCTATAACATGTGATCACACAGTCACGTCAACAAATCACAGAGTCATATGCGAATCAAATATTCAACAATTTAATCAATTTTAGCTCATATATCATGCAAGATCGAATATTTTAGACATTTCATTAGTCACAAATTGAATTGCTTAATTTATAGACCTAACGTCATTACAATTACATTGTCCATCAAAACTCTCTAACATACATGGACCAAAAAGGTCAACATTCTCCCCCTTTTTGATGATGACATGTAATTGATGCAACACATAAGCATGTAAGCATATTCGATTTCACAAGTCCTAGCGCATATGTCTAAGTGTTCAACAATTTGCAAAATAGAGCATATGATATTTCCTAATCACATATGATACATATTTGTTCCCCCTGCCTAAGTGCATTCATCAATATGACATGCAAGGATATATCGTGAATGATTTTGCTCCCCTGTCTAAGTGCAGATATATCATGTCATTTTTACGTTATATCCTGAGTACAAAATTTCGAAATTTACCCGTGATTGAGCTCCCCCTGCCTAA
This sequence comes from Craterostigma plantagineum, assembly GCA_027422505.1. Lineage (NCBI taxonomy): Eukaryota > Viridiplantae > Streptophyta > Magnoliopsida > Lamiales > Linderniaceae > Craterostigma > Craterostigma plantagineum. Next base: position 55,877 of record JAPQWV010001567.1, read on the forward strand.
GTGGGCATTTTCCAAGCATGATTCACGCAATCATATAATCATTTCAGCCAAGAAATCTCACACACATCAATTTTCACAGTTAAGTATCTGAGTGTAAGATTTAGAAATTAGCACAGATATATCCGGAGATCAGAGTAGAATATCGAAAATGCATAGAAGCATCAAGGATATATATAAAAGCAAATATTATATGGATAAGGGTTCAACGAACTTCCCTAAACACCAACCACCAAAATACCTAGACCTTGATCGCCTAGTGCTTACCTTACTACTCCCCCTTCATCATAAAAAAGGCGGGAGGCACACTTAAGAGCTAAAAACGATACTAATAGAGCGGAAAATCCTAGGAGCAACTAAGAACATGGATCATGCGGCCCGCCTACTGGCTTGAAGATGTTTCAGAATCGACGGGTTTAGGAAGGGATTTCTTGACCAGCTTCGAGAGCTTGGACTGTTTAAGTGACAGCTCGGTATATTGCTCTTTGAAGTTGCGGAAGCGCTTCTGATTATCAGCCTTGATATCCGAGATATCGCGGCGCAACACTGAGATTCCCTCCTTCCCTACGCTGAGCTCATCCTCATAGTCGTCGTCCTCGTCGCTTTTGACCTTTACTTTTCCCTTCGCAGCAGACCGTTTCTGAGCACTGTCGACTGACCTGTTCTCCTTTGCCTTGAACCAACCTTGGCTCTTGGAGTGATGAATTCCCATGCGCTTTAAGGTCACAATGTCCACTACATGGACAGCCTTATCTTCCCAGAAGGCGGCAGAATAATACCCTCACACTCAAAAAGGTGAGTGAGCAGCATTCCATAGGGCAGTGCCTTGTCCTTGCTCTCGATGGCTTGAATCATGTGCTTCATGACGATATATCCTAAGTTAAATTTGCGGTTCTGGGATATAATGTAGACCGCGAAGGTGCTCATGAAGTTCATGGTCGTCGAGTGGCCGCCACTGCCTATTTTTGCACTCCAGAGGGTCATGTTGAGCAGTTTGTGTAGGAAGAAAAAGTCGATAGGGAGCTGGTTCAGGGCTTCTCCGTCAGAAAATCGGGGTTTGGTGCGAGTATTCCAGAGTGTACGAAGGACATCACTGAGGTCAAACTCATCAGCATGGCACTGGTCGCTCATGTCGTAATGACAGAGGACTTCATCCGTAACCCCAAGCATGGCATTCATAGTCTTAGTGGTCCATTCTATTTTTCGGCCTAGAACATAAGAGTGAATGGTGATGTGCCCTTCGAACTCTTCATAATTGAAGTTGGCATAGAAGAGCTTGACAGCTTCAGGGAAGTAGGGCGTGTTGATACTGAGAAATTGCTCCCATCCGAAATCTTTCAACCATGTGATAACCGTTCCTTCAGGCAAGTTGTTGAAAGCAACTCCGCGACCCCGAGCGATATCTCTTTTGCTGAAGCCTTTGTAGTTGGTGCGGTTGCTCTGTTGCAGAAACAGCAGTTCGACTGGGATCTCGTTTGGCTTGGACAGATCAATAGACAGGGTATCAGAAGGCTTGGACAGATCAACAAACGGGGTATCAGAAGGCTTTGGGGTCGGCTGTGGAGACGGCGAAGCCTTTTCAAGTGGAGGAGATTTCTGGGTTGTTTCGGGAGTTGGGGAGTGCGGAGGCGTATTATGGGGTTCCACATGAACAGGGACTTCTTGGCTAGAGGCAGATTTTTCAGGTTCCGGCGATTTGACAGGGGTTTGAGTGGGAGTGAGACTGGACTTCTTGCCTTTCTTCTTCTTCTTCTTGTAAATTTTAGAAGGGGATGCCACTTTCTCAACTGTCTTGGCTTTGGAACGGGTTTTTCGGACAGTGGGTGAGGCTGAGGCTTGTTCCGGCGATTTGGGAGAAAATTCGAGCGGGGATTCATCCGAGGTGGGTTCCTTGCGTTTTCGGCTAGAGGATTCCTTAGTGGCTGCTTTGGGTGTAATACCCGTAAAATATAATACGGGATTTTCATGTAAGTAAATATGTAACTCGGTGAAATATGATGGTTGCAAAGTAAAAATTTCAATAGTCCCAAAAATAATTCGAAATTATAACCAAATAATTAAATAAAATAATAACATCAATGAAAACATATTGGGCCATGATTAGGATGCTTCATCATATGAATTGGGGCCCAAGCTTTCGTAATGGTTATGATAATAGGTTTGCATAATACTTAGGAAAGGTGTGGATCGTTCTTTAGTCTTATCACACGAATAACCAAGCAAAGTATTCTCATTTATCCACTCCATTCATAGTAGAAACCCTCAAAGAAACCCTCATAAAAACAAAGAGTTGACCACGGAGAAGAATCTGATCTTGAGCTCTCAAACATTGAGAAACAAACTTCAAATAAGGTATGAAATTTATAAAGTTGTTTTAATAATTCAACGACGTGACCTTGATATGGTTAGAATAGATTTTTGGGACGTTCTTTTATTAAGAATAAAATCTCAAATCCATGAGTCGACCATATTAAGTATTAGTTGTAGCGTAGAGCTGGGATTCTCAACGTGCTAAAATCATGTTCTTGAATGTTTAGATAGCGGTGCACATGGTTTTGCTGAATTTCGAATAGAAGCTTCATAAGTGTTAGAATGATTTCGGCAGAATATGATAGTCTTCAAATATTTGGAATAAGTCGAGATGTGTCTAAATGTCGATATATGATTTCGTGTATAATGATAGGAAGAAGTCGAAATGCAACCAATAAAGTCGAAGGATTATTCCTTGATATATAAATGTCGATGTGTATATTATACATAGCTCTCGAGATTTTCTTATGAAAATGTCGATATCATAATAAAACTCGATATGATAATATGTCGACATGGTTACATGAACTCGACATTTTCATTATATCGACATTTGTAAGGATTTTCACATTCATGTCTCGACATTTATTTTAACAAGGAACTCGACATTTTCATTTTCAAACAAAGATCTCGATATCATAATAAAAGTCGAATGGATGAGCTCGACATTTGTATAATTCGACATCTTTATATATATATATCTCGACAATTACAGTTAGAAGGTCTCGACATTTTACAAGCCTTCGACATTTCCAATGACTAGATTTCGATATTTACCTTTCTTGATAAGTAAAAGTTTCGACACTGAATAAATTTCGGTATTTTAGGATTTTACTATTTCTAGGGTTTTCAATATTTTAGGGTTTAATTATTTTTAGGAATATCATTATTTTTAAGTTTTCATAAATTTTAGGGTTGTCTATAATTAGAATTTGGGAACTTAAAAACTTATACAGTTTAGCAAATATACTGATATAATAATATTTATTTATTCAGAGAATCGACTTATAGGAATTACGCCAGACCTTCTATTTGGCGGTAGCGGGAGGACAGGTAGGTGGATTATCCATCTACAATACGTAAACACAATTATGTGTTTCATGTGATTATGTGATTTACGTGACTTATGTGACATATGTTTTACGTACGTTTTTATAAATCATGTTTTATGATATTTTTATATGAATGGCACGTGCATATCACGTTAGGGCGAGAGATGTTTGTACCGTAGTGTGACGGTAATAATATGAGATATTGACGTACGGGGTAGAAAGAGATGCTTGTGATTGGTGACTCTTAGAGGAGTCGAGGTTGGGCTCACTGGGCACCTGGCGGAGACAGACGTGATCGATCTGTCTACCCGGACGTGATCGATTCGGGTGCATACCGCCGGATGGGATTTTCCTTGTGATTAGTGCGGGAGGTATACGACCTGGTAGGAGGACATTGACGTGATCGATCAGTGCACTACCGGCGTAGCTCGCCGCGAGACTTGGGGTGGCCTCCCAGTAGTCTATTGCGCGCGGAGGTGTCGAGCCTAACCTAGGGCCCTGTGTTGTGTGAAATAGGAATGTGGGAAAAGAAAGAGTGTGCATTATATTATGTTGTGAGATATTGGGATTGGGGTTGAGTGCACACTTGCATACATGCATTTTATTCACCTACTGGGCAAATTGCTCAGTGTTTACGTGTTGTAGGTACTGAGTCCGACGCTGATACGCGTCGTGACTGAGGCGGCTGGTGGCGGTGCTCCACGGACTTTTGAGGGCGGTGTGGTACATGGATGAAGACCTGTGGAGCGTCTGTAGACTTTTGTTCTTTCCATATTTTTGGGGCTTTAGCCCGTGTATAGAGATGACGATGTAGACGGATGTTTATAATACTGTATATTATTTTAGGAAAAAGTTTTAATTAGACGGGCCTTCTGCGGCTTACGCTGTGGAAATCCGCCAATAATCCTAATTAGAAAAGTAGGGTCGCCACAGGTGGTATCAGAGCGTAGGCTTTAGATTCTGAAGACTGTCCATGTACTGCCGCTCAAAAGTCTGGAGAACCAGCCTGGCCTGTAAGTTTACTTCTGGAGTACGTGATTACGTGTTATTTGATATATGTGCTTTATATGATGGATTGTAGAACTAGTTGAAAATGCCGAGGACACGTAGAGAAGTGGGTGAAACTAGTCGTAGGGCGGGTTCCGAATCCCCACCGAATGAGGACCGCTCTACAATTCATCAGTTAACTGATCTGATTCGGCGGCAGTCCGATCAGATTAACGACCTCATTCACCGTCAAAATTCCTCGGAGCGCCACACATCCCCTGGCCCAGAACGTGCTGAAGCGGCCGGGGAGAGGTTCCGAAGACTAAACCCCCCTTCATTTGAGGAAGCTGCCGATCCTACCTATGCGGAGGATTGGCTCAGAACTATCGAAAATATGTTCCGCGTCAGTCATCTTCCTGATACTGAGAAGGTGACTTGTGCCACTTTTATGTTACGTGGGAACGCGGGCTACTGGTGGGACACCATCCAGGTGCTCGAGGATCCCACTATGATGACCTGGGAGAGATTTAAGACTCTCTTCCGAGGAAAGTATTTCACGGCGCCAGATCGAGCGCAGAAACTGAACGAGTTCATCAATCTGAAACAAGGAGGAATGTCAGTGGCGGATTACATCCGCAAGTTCGAGCAGCTCTCGAGGTTTGCACCACATATAGTGGCTACAGATGAGCTGAAGATCGAGCGTTTTCTGGAAGGTCTCAAACCCGAGATCTTCCGAGGGGTAAGCATGTACGATACCGAGGGAAAGACTTACGCTCGTATCGCTGAACGAGCAATAATAGCAGAGCAAGCAGAGAATAGAGTTACCAAGGCTCAAGATGCAAAGCGACGGGCAGAAGTGCAACAAGGAGGAGGGAATCAGAAACGCCCGTTCTTTGGCAAGAATCTGAACAATCGTGGAAATCAACCAGGCCAGCAGAATTGGAGACCGAGGCCAAATCAAGGACCAGCTAACGTTCCAACCCGACCCCCAAACACTGTACCTCAGTGTCGGCAGTGTGGCGCTACCACTACGGGATATGCCATGGGCCAAGACCTAACCCAACTCCCCAGTGTTTTCGGTGTGGAAAGATTGGCCACTACGCCAGAGTCTGCAATGAGAAAATACCGCAAGTTCCAAACCAACCTTTAATCCGACCTCCGCCGGTACCAGCGCGAGTTTTTTACTTTGACCAACGAGGAGGCCGAAGCGAATCCCTCCGTAGTCACGGGTACGTTAACTATCTATAACGTGCCCACTTCTGTGCTTATTGATTCCGGAGCCACACATTCATTTGTGTCGGCTAAGTACGTGGCAAAGGTAGGAATATCCCCTACCTCATTCGAATGCAACTATGTAGTTACTCTACCTCATGGGGATCCGACGCATACCAACCAAGTACTGCGAGGATGCGTCGTAAGTATTGAGGGTAGGAACCTGAGCGTCGACCTGATTGTGATCCCAATGAACGATTATGATGTTATTTTTGGGATGGATTGGCTTTCGAAATACGGAGCCATCATAGATTGCAACAAGAAGGTCGTAAATTTCAACTGCCCGAAGAAGAGGTGTTCACTTTTTCGGGAAAAACTACTTTGAATCGTATTCCGCAAATCTCTGCGTTGAAGACTCAACGACTGTTGAGATCCGGTTGTGAGTCTTATCTCGTATATGCGGTGAAGGCGGAGGAGTTACCTCAGCCGGAACTGAAGGACGTACCGATAGTCAATGAATATGCCGATGTATTTCCCGATGATCTCCCGGGGTTACCCCTTGATCGAGAAATACAGTTTACGATAGATCTGATGCCGGGGTCCGCCCCAATCTCTAAAGCTCCTTATCGCCTAGCGCCGAATGAACTGAAGGAGTTGAAGGAACAGCTAGAGGACTTATTGCAGAAAGGGTTTATTCAGCCCAGCTTCTCACCGTGGGGAGCACCAGTCCTATTTGTGCGAAAGAAAGACGGGTCGATGCGACTGTGTATCGACTATCGGGAATTGAACAAGATCACGATCAAGAATAAATATCCGTTGCCGAGGATCGATGATCTGTTCGACCAACTACAGGGTGCTACGGTATTCTCGAAAATTGACCTCCGTTCGGGATACCATCAGTTGAAGATCAGGGAGGTAGATGTTCCTAAAACAGCTTTCAGTACGAGGTACGGCCATTACGAGTTTCTGGTCATGCCTTTTGGACTGACCAATGCCCCTGCTGCTTTTATGGACTTGATGAATCGGGTCTTTAAGAACTATCTTGACCGTTTCGTAATCGTCTTTATTGACGATATTCTGATCTATTCTAAGACGAGGGAGGAACATGAGAATCATTTACGAATCGTCTTAGGAATCCTGCGAGAGAAACAGCTTTACGCCAAATTCAAGAAATGTGAATTTTGGCTTGAGCAAGTAGCCTTCTTGGGACACGTGATTTCCGGAGTGGAATATCCGTGGACCCGAGTAAGATTGAGGCCGTGAACAATTGGCCACGACCAACTACTCCGACCGAGGTTCGAAGTTTTCTGGACTTGCGGGATATTACCGTAAGTTCATAGCTGACTTCTCTAGTATAGCCTCGACTTTGACGAACCTGACCAGAAAGAACATACCTTTCAAGTGGTCTGAAGCTTGCGAACAAAGTTTTCAGGAGTTGAAAAAGCGACTCACATCTGCTCCTATTCTGACTATACCCTCGGGAACTGAAGGATTCTCAGTCTATAGTGATGCCTCGAAAAACGGACTGGGATGCGTGCTGATGCAAAATGGGAAGGTGATCGCTTATGCTTCACGGCAACTAAAAGAATACGAAAAGAACTACCCAACTCACGACTTAGAACTTGCAGCAGTCGTCTTCGCCTTAAAGATTTGGAGACACTACCTTTACGGAGAACGGTGCGAAATCTTTACAGACCATAAGAGTCTGAAATATTTCTTCACCAGAAAGAGCTGAATATGAGACAACGACGATGGCTGGAACTTGTAAAGGACTACGACTGCGTTATTAATTATCATCCGGGCAAAGCGAACGTAGTCGCAGACGCGCTCAGTCGAAAGGCGATGAGTACGGAATTGCACAGACTTGGAGTGGAAATAGTCAATTTAGGCGAACTCGAAACGAGACTAGCAACGCTAACTCTTCAGCCGACGTTGCTAGAACGAATTCAAAAAGCACAAGAAGAGGATGAATTCTACCTAAAGGCGAAGGATACATGCGGCGCCCCTAACTCCTACCGCCATTCTTACTATTAATTTATGTGACTGCATGTGATATAATTAAAATCTATATACGAAAATACGTACAAAAATTTTTCCTTTTATATAAGGAATTCTTCTGTACAATACAAAATATTCCTAGGACATAAATACAAGGTAGAGTGCGCATGCGTGTTCAAAATACCTATCGGCCCGCCACTCAGGTCGCATCCATGTACACACTGCTACCTCAAAAGTCCTCCGGAAGCTTCAAAATTTGGCCTCGCCTTCGTAAAGATCACGTACCGTGATCCCGTGAACCTACAACACATAAATACGTGGAATGAGCTTATAAAGCTCAGTAAGTGAAAGCCATGCATGCCGTGCACGTGTCCTAAATTCGCAAAGGCATCCGCGCCAATGCTCCCTAGACCTCATATTTTTCCTTGTCTTGTCTTGTCATGTAGGGCCCTCGGCTATCTTGCTATGCACCATCATGGAGCTCGAATCCACTAGGGATAAATAAATATAAGTGGCAATACCCACTCAAGGGAGGCTAACCCTAGGGCGCCTTTTCTGTCCCAAGGTGGTTTCATACGCCACGCGGACGTTTCACACTGGTAGCCTAATCTGAGGTAGTCGACACCAGAGGTACCCTCGGTGTCGCTTACTCCCTCAGTTCGCACCCTCCAGGTTCACGACCCGCCATGAGGGCATTAGCCCTAAAATCATGTCTTGCCTTGTACATGTCATGTCATAACGGTAGCGCCATACGACGTAACCATGGTAGCATAGAAGAGCCGTGACTCAACTGTGAGTCGACATCAGACGCCCATATCGGCGAATCTTTATCGCTCTCAGGCGATCGTATATTATGCACGCTCTCATATCATGCCTTTTGTACTAACGTGCGTGCATATGATCATGTCGTGAATATGCATGTTATGCCATAATATCATGTAATAAATCATACGTGTCATATAACGCAAATAATTCACGTAGGAAGCCATATAAATTCACATAACCATATAACACATAATTTCATGCACATATATTTATGTGTTGTAAATGGGACTTCCACTTACCTGGTATCCTTAGATATTAGCTTATCAGTAAGTCGCTAATCTTCAAACCCTAAATATGGCAACATATAAAATTAGGGTTTTGTTAGTCTAATTATAATTTTATAAATGACTTAATTTGAAAACCCTAATTTTTTGACTTCTATAAATTTCGAAACCCTAAAATTTAAAATTTTTAATCTAATATGAGAAATACTATTTATATAAGTTTCGGCATTAATTAAGATAATATTTCGACATGGATACTTGAGCCTAGCTGTGGAATTAAATTTCGATATTTTAACTAGCACCAAGGTCTCGACATTTAACTAAGCAATATATGAAATGTCGATATAGAGGTCTCGATATTTCACTATGCAAGGGCTCGACATTTGGACTTTACAATAAAATTTCGATACTGAAATGATATAAGATAATTCTCAATATAGCATACAAGATGTCGAGTTGACAACATATCGGGATACTATAACAGATTTCGAATTGGGTGTCATGTTACAAGTAAAATGTCGAGTTGCTTGTGGAAATTATAAACAAAATGTCGACCTCCCTATCCCAGATAGACCTCGAGATTTAAACAATACCATATAACAATGTCGATATGCATTTATACTAAGATGTCGATATGCATTAGGTCTCGATATGTTGGATTAAATTTGATATATCACATGATATTTCAACCCTAACATCTCGACATCATTACTATTATTAAAACAAAGGTTTCGACATTGTATATACTAGTAACTCGACATTCTTGATTAGTTATGAAGGTCTCGATATTTTCAAAACACATTTCGATACAACATATGAGATTTCGATATCTACACTCAAACATTTCGACATTATCATCTTAAACCTTTCGACATGTATCTCAATGTCCTACTCCAACTTCGAATTTATTTCTAAAAATTACTATGGCTTCGAGGTTTATCATTTGGACAGATTATATCATCGTTCATCATTCCTACATAACCAACATGGTTTCGAGATTCATCAAGATGGCATCTTGTCATTCGACACCTAGACCCTTTTGATCAACTCTATCTTTCTCATCATAGTAAGTATCATATGAACCTCAACTATTCTTAGCCCTTATTTCGTACAACACTAGCGTATAATAGTCTTGTATGTTATAATCCTTAGATCATGATATTATCTAGAATAATTCATAAAAGCATAACAAAAACTTCATTAAAGCTTCATAAACGTGATTATTAAATTCCAATATTCTCAAATCCCTAAAAATAGATCAACATAGGCTTTATACCAGAATACTTCGTTCCTAGTATTTTCTAACACAGATATAGATGAAATTAAGCCACAGATATAGATGCAATTAAGCCATGGGTAGAAATTATAACCTTCTATAGTGATATTCTCGTTAGTGGTCTAGCTGTTTTCTTGCTTTGCTTTCGTTTGATGTAGTGTCCTTTCTTAGGGTTTCTTATTTATTGAAACTTGTATTGTTTGAGTTGTTTTGTCTACTTAAATTTAGTCCATCGAAATGGTTTTGATAAGTTCTAAAGGTTGTCCAATAGTTTACTTGATAAGACCCTAAGCAACGTGACTTTGCTTTTCCTCTAAGTAATTAATAGTTATCCAATATCTCGACATCTTTAATTAATCTCGGGCTTCATTAGTTCAGTTTCCTAAGTAATAGACCTTATAATATTTGTTTACTTATCCTTTCCTTTTGCTAAGTTGTCGAGTCATGTGCAGATATGATATCCTAATTCCTACATGAAATACTCAATATGTTATTATTATGCATATTTTCGTATAGCTAGGTAGTCGAACCATTTATTTAATTTCCTAAGTCCTGAAAATCGATTTTGACCTCCTTCTATATTTATTCTATCATTTCGAAAGTCATCTAAGTTGAAATCTTTAAATTCTAGTAACTAATGCCTATTAAATGATTCATGCCTTATGCAAAATAATTTCTAAGTTTTAATTTAAATTTCTGACCAAGTCAATTATCCTAGTATCATATAATTAAAGAAACACATGTCATAGAATCACGTAAACACATCATATGCAGTCACATAATCATATAATATGCATGTGTATTTATTGGCCGACTTACTTACGGGACTCGGGTATTACATCCTCCCCCCCTTAAAAGGGATTTCGCCCCCGAAATCAGGCAGGGAGAAATAGCTCAGGGTAGTGGTTTCTCATATCGTCCTCTCGTTCCCACGTAGCTTCTTCCGTGGACTGATTTTGCCATAACACCTTGACTAACGGAATTTCTTTATTCCGTAATCGTTTCACATCATACATAAGAATCTCCATTGGCTTTTCCTCATAACTTAAATCTGGTTTGAGCTGTTGATGAAGATTATCAGTGTTCAGCACATGGCTTGGGTCTGCAACGTATTTTCGTAACGTCGATACATGAAAGACGTCATGCACTTGAGCTAGCGAATTCGGTAATTCCAGCTGATATGCAACTTCGCCAACTTTTCTGAGGATTCGGAACGGTCCTATATAACGTGGCTCAGCTTGCCTTTCTTCCCAAATCGTTTTACGCCTTTCATTGGAGATACCTTCAGAAATACAAAGTCTTCTGGTTCAAATTCTAATGGTCTACGCTTTTGGTCTGCGTAGCTTTTCTGCCTACTTTGGGCCGTTTTCATCCGTTCTCGTATTTGAGCAATGGCTTCTGTCATTTCTTGTACTAAATCAGGGCCTAGTATTGCCCGCTCTCCAACTTCATCCCAGTGAATTGGAGATCTACATTTACGTCCGTATAGCGCTTCATATGGAGCCATTCCGATCGTTGCGTGGAAGCTGTTATTATATGAGAATTCGATCAACGGAAGATATCTGCTCCAATTTCCTTTAAAATCGAGCACACAGGCTCTTAGCATATCTTCCAACGTCTGGATTGTTCGTTCAGACTGCCCGTCTGTTTGAGGATGGTAGGCAGTACTAAATGATAGCTTGGTTCCCATGGCCTTTTGTAAACTCATCCAGAACTTGGAAAGAAATCTTGAATCTCGATCGGAAACGATCGAAATTGGAACTCCGTGCAGTCGTACTATTTCTTGAATGTATAGTTCCGCGTATCGTTCCATTGAGAAGGTTGAACTGATAGGCAGGAAGTGAGCGGACTTAGTCAATCGATCAACGATGACCCATATAGCGTCGTGGCCTTTCACAGTCTTAGGCAAGCCAACAACGAAGTCCATGGTAATGTGGTCCCACTTCCATTCAGGTACTGGCAGGGACTGCAAGGTTCCTGCCGGTCGCTGATGCTCTGCCTTGATTTGCTGACACGTTAAGCATTGGTTCACAAAAGTTGCGATTTCTCTTTTCATTCCTGGCCACCAGTAGTTGGCTCGTAGATCTCTGTACATTTTTGTTGCTCCTGGGTGAATAGAATATACAGTGGTATGAGCTTCCATCATAACAGTCTTGCGAAGTTCGGGGTCGCTAGGAACATAGAGACGTCTTCTATAGTATAAACTTCCGTCGTCTCGTATGGTGAAGTCTGAAGACCTTTGCTCTATTGGCGCTTCTTTGATTTTCAGATATAATTCGTCGTTTTCTTGAACCTTCGTAATTTGCTCCATCAACGTAGGTCGAAGCGTTAACGCTGCTAGTCTTGTTTCGATTTCGCCCATTGGTATCACTTCCACTTCGAGCCTCTGTAACTCTGTGTTCACAGTCTTGCGGCTTAGTGCATCAGCTACCACGTTCGCCTTTCCTGGGTGATAACTGATTACACAGTCGTAATCCTTAACCAATTCAAGCCATCGCCGTTGTCGCATATTCAACTCCTTCTGGGTGAAGAAGTATTTCAGACTCTTGTGGTCTGTGAAAATTTCGCATCGCTCGCCGTATAAGTAGTGCCTCCAGATCTTTAGAGCGAATACTACAGCGGCAAGCTCTAGGTCGTGAGTCGGATAGTTCTTCTCATAATCCTTGAGTTGTCGCGAGGCATATGCTACGACATTTCCATTCTGCATCAGAACACACCCTAGGCCATTCTTAGATGCATCACTATAGACAGAAAATCCTCCAGTGCTTGTGGGAATAGTTAGCACTGGAGCCGTAGTGAGTCGTCGCTTAAGTTCTTGAAAACTTTGCTCGGCAAGCATCGTCCCATTTAAATGGAGTATTTTTCTTTCGTTAGTTTCGTCAGGGTTGATGCGATCTTGGAGAAATCCTTGATGAACTTCCTATAATACCCAGCTAGTCCTAGAAAACTTCGTATTTCTGTCACATTCGTTGGTTGAGGCCAATTGTTAATTGCCTCGATCTTGCTAGGGTCGACAGAAATTCCAGCTCCTGAAATAACGTGTCCAAGAAATGCGACTTGATTAAGCCAGAATTCGCATTTCTTGAATTTTGCGTACAACTGCTTTTCTCGTAATATCTCTAATACCGTCCTCAGTGTTGTTCATGCTCCTTCCTGGTCTTCGAATAGATAAGAATGTCATCAATGAATACGATAACACACTTATCTAGGAATGACTTGAATACTCGGTTCATCAGTCCATGAATGCTGCTGGTGCATTAGTCAACCCAAAAGGCATGACTAGGAACTCGTAGTGCCCGTAACGGGTACTAAAAGCTGTCTTCGGGACATCCTCTTCTCTAATCTTCAACTGGTGGTATCCGGACCTCAGATCTATCTTTGAAAAGACAGTTGCGCCTTGTAATTGGTCAAATAGGTCGTCAATTCGAGGGAGGGGGTATTTGTTCTTGATCGTAATCTTGTTCAGTTCCCTATAATCGATGCAGAGTCGCATCGATCCATCCTTCTTCTTAACGAATAAGACTGGTGCTCCCCAGGGTGAGAAACTCGGCTGAATGAACCCTTTTTGCAATAGTTCATCCAGTTGCTCCCTCAATTCCTTCATCTCCGCTGGAGCGAGTCGATAGGGTGCCTTAGAAATCGGTGCCGCTCCTGGCACTAGGTCAATCGTGAATTGAATCTCACGATCCGGCGGAAGTCCGGTAAGTCTTCAGGGAATACATCGGGAAAGTCTTGTACGACTGGGACTTCTTCTAACTTTGGAGATACACGTTCCTCGGATGATATCGTAAAAATCAGATAAGCTTCGCATCCTGTCTTGATCAGACGATGTGCCTTCATTGCTGAAATCTTGGGAATCTTATTACTCTTGCTAGTTCCCATGAACGTGAACGGTTCGGTGTCTTCTAGGTTAAAGGTCACTTGCTTACGGTTACAGTCAATAACTGCTCCGTATTTCGATAACCAGTCCATTCCTAGAATTACTTCATAGTCGTTCATTGGAATGACTATCAGGTCAACGGGTATGTCCTATCATTCACTATTATCGGGCTATCTCGTAAGATTTGGTTGGTTCTCATAGAGGTTCCGTGAGGATGGTAACGTTGTATTCGTAGCTAACTAGGTTAGGCGTAACCCCGAGTCTCGCCACGTAGTTAGTAGATGCAAATGAATGCGTGGCTCCTGAATCAACTAATATGCATGTCGGGGTTGAATGGATAAGGAGAGTACCTGCCACCACAGACGGATTGTTCTCCGCCTCTTCAGATGTCAGCGTGTAAACCCTAGCAGGTACCGTAGGTGGCCTAGTTTGAGCAGGGGCTTGACTTCCAGCGGGCCACTTCCGGGCATGCCTTGGAAAAGTGGCCTGTCTTGCCACATTTATAACAAGTTGCGTTCTGAGAATAGCACACACCTAGATGTCGTCGTGTGCACCGGGGACATGGGGGTATGCTCATTGGTGGTCTTCCCTGATAGGACTGAATGGTTGATTATGATTGAATGGTTGTGGAGGTCCGAGTCGATTCGGGAAGTTAGGTCTGACATTCCTAGGGTTTAAGGGCTTCTTTGGGTTGCCTCCATTCCATTTCGGCCCTTGAATAAACTTCCTCTTTGCTTCATGCGCGCGCATAATTCGGAGTTCGGCTTGCTCCGCCATCAACGCGCGTTCAGCCACCTGAGCATAGGTAGCTCCTTGGGATCCGGCCATATTCACATCTCTGTATAGCTCAGGTTTCAGGCCTTCCAGGAAACGTTCCACTTTCAATGCATCTGTGCTCACCATGTGAGCTGCAAATCGAGATAGTTGCTCAAACTTTCTGATATATTCTTCTGCCCCGGTCATCGGGCCCTGTCGTAGGTTGATGAATTCATTCATCCTTTGGGCTCGTACCGGGGCGGTGAAATATTTACTCCTGAAGAGTTCCTTGAATCGGTCCCATGTCATCGTAATAGGATCTTCGAAGGCGAGAATAGTATCCCACCAATGGCCCGCACTTCCTCTCAGCAGGAAGGCAGCACATAAGACCTTTTCTTCTTCGGGAATGCGGCTGTATTGAAACATACTTTCCAAAGTTCGAAGCCAATCTTCCGCCGCTGTAGGGTCAATGGCATCTTCAAAACGTTGGGGGATTGAGTTTACGAAATCGCTCCCCAACAATTTCGACTCTTTCCGCCTGAGAGAGATTATTACTAGATTGTCCGCCGCCGCATTTCGCTGTTGCATCATTTCTTGATTTGTGCGGATTGCTGGCGAACAAGTTCGGTGAGCTGAAGAATCGCTATATCGCGATTATCGGTTGAAGTGTTTCGGGCTCTTACCCTTTGCTAACACTTCCGCTACCTCACTTCTTGTTCTACGCCATTCTTGTCCTGATCCCTAATAGTTGAACTATATTTAAACAACATTACAATAACCGCGACTATACAAGTCCATTAACTATACCAATATTACACTTTGCTAGATAGTCCCTATGGCCAATATTACGCACTTTACAACATTCATAAACATAAACTTACTAGCAAGGCCGCTTCCGTGCTTTTGAGTGTGTGTACATGGACATTCTACAGAACTTGTAACCGAAAGCTCTGATACCACCTGCGGCGCCCCTAACTCCTACCCGCCATTCTTACTATTAATTTATGTGACTGCATGTGATATAATTAAAATCTATATACGAAAATACGTACAAAATTTTTCCTTTTATATAAAGGAATTCTTCTGTACAATACAAAATATTCCTAGGACATAAATACAAGGTAGAGTGGCCTGCGTGTTCAAAATAACCTATCGGCCCGCCACTCAGGTCGCATCCATGTACACACTGCTACCTCAAAAGTCCTCCGGAAGCTTCAAAATTTGGCCTCGCCTTCGTAAAGATCACGTACCGTGATCCCGTGAACCTACAACACATAAATACGTGAATGAGCTTATAAAGCTCAGTAAGTGAAAGCCATGCATGCCGTGCACGTGTCCTAAATTCGCAAAGGCATCCACGCCAATGCTCCCTAGACCTCATATTTTTCCTTGTCTTGTCTTGTCATGTAGGGCCCTCGGCTATCTTGCTATGCACCATCATGGAGCTCGAATCCACTAGGGATAAATAAATATAAGTGGCAATACCCACTCAAGGGAGGCTAACCCTAGGGCGCCTTTTCTGTCCCAAGGTGGTTTCATACGCCACGCGGACGTTTCACACTGGTAGCCTAATCTGAGGTAGTCGACACCAGAGGTACCCTCGGTGTCGCTTACTCCCTCAGTTCGCACCCTCCAGGTTTCACGACCCGCCATGAGGGCATTAGCCCTAAATCATGTCTTGCCTTGTACATGTCATGTCATAACGGTAGCGCCATACGACGTCCCCATGGTAGCATAGAAGAGCCGTGACTCAACTGTGAGTCGACATCAGACGCCCATATCGGCGAATCTTTATCGCTCTCAGGCGATCGTATATTATGCACGCTCTCATATCATGCCTTTTGTACTAACGTGCGTGCATATGATCATGTCGTGAATATGCATGTTATGCCATAATATCATGTAATTAAATCATACGTGTCATATAACGCAAATAATTCACGTAGGAAGCCATATAAATTCACATAACCATATAACACATAATTTCATGCACATATATTTATGTGTTGTAAATGGGACTTTCCACTTACCTGGTATCCTTAGATATTAGCTTATCAGTAAGTCGGTAATCTTCAAACCCTAAATATGGCAACATATAAAATTAGGGTTTTGTTAGTCTAATTATAATTTTTATAAAATGACTTAATTTGAAAACCCTAATTTTTTGACTTCTATAAATTTCGAAACCCTAAATTTAAAATTTTTAATCTAATATGAGAAATACTATTTATATAAGTTTCGGCATTAATTAAGATATATTTCGACATGGATACTTGAGCCTAGCTGTGGAATTAAATTTCGATATTTTAACTAGCACCAAGGTCTCGACATTTAACTAAGCAATATATGAAATGTCGATATAGAGGTCTCGATATTTCACTATGCAAGGGCTCGACATTTGGACTTTACAATAAAATTTCGATACTGACTGAATGATATAAGATAATTCTCAATATAGCATACAAGATGTCGAGTTGACAACATATCGGGATACTATAACAGATTTCGAATTGGGTGTCATGTTACAAGTAAAATGTCGAGTTGCTTGTGGAAATTATAAACAAAATGTCGACCTCCCTATCCCAGATAGACCTCGAGATTTAAACAATACCATATAACAATGTCGATATGCATTTATACTAAGATGTCGATATGCATTAGGTCTCGATATGTTGGGATTAAATTTGATATATCACATGATATTTCAACCCTAACATCTCGACATCATTACTATTATTAAAACAAAGGTTTCGACATTGTATATACTAGTAACTCGACATTCTTGATTACTTATGAAGGTCTCGATATTTTTCAAACACATTTCGATACAACATATGAGATTTCGATATCTACACTCAAACATTTCGACATTATCATCTTAAACCTTTCGACATGTATCTCAATGTCTACTCCAACTTCGAATTTAATTTCTAAAAATTACTATGGCTTCGAGGTTTATCATTTGGACAGATTATATCATCGTTCATCATTCCTACATAACCAACATGGTTTCGAGATTCATCAAGATGGCATCTTATCATTCGACACCTAGACCCTTTTGATCAACTCTATCTTTCTCATCATGGTAAGTATCATATGAACCTCAACTATTCTTAGCCCTTAATTCGTACAACACTAGCGTATAATAGTCTTGTATGTTATAATCCTTAGATCATGATATTATCTAGAATAATTCATAAAAGCATAACAAAAACTTCATTAAAGCTTCATAAACGTGATTATTAAATTCCAATATTCTCAAATCCCTAAAAATAGATCAACAGGCTTTATACCAGAATACTTCGTTCCTAGTATTTTCTAACACAGATATAGATGAAATTAAGCCACAGATATAGATGCAATTAAGCCATGGGTAGAAATTATACCTTCTATAGTGATATTCTCGTTAGTGTCTAGCTGTTTTCTTGCCTTTGCTTTCGTTTGATGTAGTGTCCTTTCTTAGGGTTTCTTATTTATTGAAACTTGTATTGTTTGAGTTGTTTTGTCTACTTAAATTTAGTCCATCGAAATGGTTTTGATAAGTTCTAAAGGTTGTCCAATAGTTTACTTGATAAGACCCTAAGCAACGTGACTTTGCTTTTCCTCTAAGTAATAATAGTTATCCAATATCTCGACATCTTTAATTAATCTCGGGCTTCATTAGTTCAGTTTCCTAAGTAATAGACCTTATAATATTTGTTTACTTATCCTTTCCTTTTGCTAAGTTGTCGAGTCATGTGCATATATGATATCCTAATTCCTACATGAAATACTCAATATGTTATTATTATGCATATTTTTCGTATAGCTAGGTAGTCGAACCATTTATTTAATTTCCTAAGTCCTGAAATCGATTTTGACCTCCTTCTATATTTATTCTATCATTTCGAAAGTCATCTAAGTTGAAATCTTTAAATTCTAGTAACTAATGCCTATTAAATGATTCATGCCTTATGCAAAATAATTTCTAAGTTTTAATTTAAATTTCTGACCAAGTCAATTATCCTAGTATCATATAATTAAAGAAAACACATGTCATAGAATCACGTAACACATCATATGCAGTCACATAATCATATAATATGCATGTGTATTTATTGGCCGACTTACTTACGGGACTCGGGTATTACAATACACTACCCGAAGACTCCGAATTCCGAGCAGACGGAACCCTGTTTATACAAGAATCGGCTATACGTGCCCAATGACGAGGAGTTACGACGAACAATAATGACAGAGGCGCACGCAACAACGTACTCAGTACACCCGGGCGCGACAAAGATGTACCAAGATTTGCGGATGATATATTGGTGGCCGGGAATGAAGAAGGATATCGCCACGTTCGTGAGTAGGTGTATGACGTGCCAATTGATCAAAGCGGAACACCAGCGACCAGCTGGAACTCTCCAGCCTTTACCGATTCCTGAATGGAAATGGACCATATCACGATGGACTTCACGGCTTTTGGGTGATCGTGGATCGCCTAACCAAATCAGCCATTTTATTCCTATCAGCTCTACTTTTTTTCCATGGAACGCTACGCTGAATTATATATTCAAAATTGTTCGACTCCATGGAATTCCAATCTCTATCGTCTCGGATCGAGATTCGAGATTTCTATCCAATTTCTGGCAGAGCTTACAGAAAGCGATGGGTACTAAGCTCTCGTTCAGTACTGCATATCATCCCCAGACCGATGGGCAGTCTGAGCGAACGATCCAAACCCTTGAGGACATGTTACGAGCCTGTGTGCTAGACTTCAAGGGGAATTGGAGCAATATTTGCCGTTGATCGAATTCTCCTATAACAATAGCTTCCACGCTACAATCGGGATGGCACCGTATGAGGCATTGTACGGGCGCAAATGCCGGTCCCCAGTTCATTGGAACGAAATCGGCGAACAAGCTTTATTAGACCCGATATGATTCGAGAAACAACAAAGCAGTGACCAAAATTCGAGAACGAATGCGAACTGCTCAAAGTCGACAGAAAAGCTATGCTGATCATCGACGACGACCTTTGGAATTCGCGGAAGATGACCAAGTATTTTTGAAGATCTCCCCGATGAAGGGAGTAAAAACGCTTCGGACGAAAGGGCAAGCTGAGTCCCCGCTACATAGGCCCATTCAAAATCCTTAAGCGAGTCGGTGAAGTTGCATACCAATTAGAGTTACCGGCTTCACTATCACAAGTTCACGACGTATTTCACGTATCGACATTACGAAAATACGTCGCGGACCCGAGTCATGTCATTCAGAACGAGCTTCTTTATCAACAGCTCAAGCCTGACTTGAGTTTATGAAGAGAAGCCCGTGGAGATTCTGATGTACGAGTCGAAACGACTACGGAATAAGACTATTCCGTTAGTTAAGGTTTTGTGGCGGAATCAATCAGTTGAGGAAGCCACTTGGGAGCGTGAGGATGATATGAGAGTTCGTTATCCCGAATTATTCCAGTCGGCATAATTTCGGGGACGAAATTCCTCTAAGGGGGGAGAATGTAATACCCGTAAAATATATACGGGATTTTCATGTAAGTAAATATGTAACTCGGTGAATATGATGGTTGCAAAGTAAAAATTTCAATAGTCCCAAAAATAATTCGAAATTATAACAAATATTAAATAAAATAATAACATCAATGAAAACATATTGGCCATGATTAGGATGCTTCATCATATGAATTTGGGCCCAAGCTTTCGTAATGGTTATGATATAGGTTTGCATAATACTTAGGAAAGGTGTGGATCGTTCTTTAGTCTTATCACACGAATAACCAAGCAAAGTATTCTCATTTATCCACTCCATTCATAGTAGAAACCCTCAAGAAACCCTCATAAAAAAACAAAGGTTGACCACGGAGAAGAATCTGATCTTGAGCTCTCAAACATTGAGAAACAAACTTCAAATAAGTATGAAATTTATAAAGTTGTTTTAATAATTCAACGACGTGACCTTGATATGGTTAGAATAGATTTTTGGGACGTTCTTTTATTAAGAATAAAATCTCAAATCCATGAGTCGACCATATTAAGTATTAGTTGTAGCGTAGAGCTGGGATTCTCACGTGCTAAAATCATGTTCTTGAATGTTTAGATAGCGGTGCACATGGTTTTGCTGAATTTCGAATAGAAGCTTCATAAGTGTTAGAATGATTTCGGCAGAATATGATAGTCTTCAAATATTTGGAATAAGTCGAGATGTGTCTAAATGTCGATATATGATTACGTGTATAATGATGGAAGAAGTCGAAATGCAAACCAATAAGTCGAAGGATTATTCTTGATAGATAGATTTCGATGTGTATATTATACATAGCTCTCGAGATTTTCTTATGAAAATGTCGATATCATAATAAAACTCGATATGATATATGTCGACATGGTTACATGAACTCGACATTTTCATTATATCGACATTTGTAAGGATTTTCACATTCATGTCTCGACATTTATTTTAACAAGGAACTCGACATTTTCATTTTCAAACAAAGATCTCGATATCATAATAAAAAGTCGAATGGATGAGCTCGACATTTGTATAATTCGACATCTTTATATATATATATCTCGACAATTACAGTTAGAAGGTCTCGACATTTTACAAGCCTTCGACATTTCCCAATGACTAGATTTCGATATTTACCTTTCTTGATAAGTAAAAGTTTCGAGACACTGAATAAATTTCGGTATTTTAGGATTTTACTATTTCTAGGGTTTTTCAATATTTTAGGGTTTATTATTTTTAGGAATATCATTATTTTTAAGTTTTCATAAATTTTAGGGTTGTCTATAATTAGAATTTGGGAACTTTAAAACTTATACAGTTTAGCAAATATACTGATATAATATTTATTTATTCAGAGAATCGACTTATACGAATTACGCCAGAACCTTCTATTTGGCGGTAGCGGGAGGACAGGTAGGTGGATTATCCATCTACAATACGTAAACACAATTATGTGTTTCATGTGATTATGTGATTTACGTGACTTATGTGACATATGTTTTACGTACGTTTTATATAAATCATGTTTTATGATATTTTTATATGAATGGACGTGCATATCACGTTAGGGCGAGAGATGTTTGTACCGGTAGTGTGACGGTAATAATATGAGATATTGACGTACGGGGTAGAAAGAGATGCTTGTGATTTGGTGACTCTTAGAGGAGTCGAGGTTGGGCTCACTGGGCACCTGGCGGAGACAGACCGTGATCGATCTGTCTACCCGGACGTGATCGATTCGGGGTGCATACCGCCGGATGGGATTTTCCTTGTGATTAGTGCGGGAGGTATACGACCTGGTAGAGGACATTGACGTGATCGATCAGTGCACACCGGCGTAGCTCGCCGCGAGACTTGGGGGTGGCCTCCCAGTAGTCTATTGCGCGCGGAGGTGTCGAGCCTAACCTAGGGCCCTGTGTTGTGTGAAATAGGAATGTGGGAAAGAAAGAGTGTGCATTATATTATGTTTGTGAGATATTGGGATTGGGGGTTGAGTGCACACTTGCATACATGCATTTATTCACCTACTGGGCAAATTGCTCAGTGTTTACGTGTTGTAGGTACTGAGTCCGACGCTGATAAGCGTCGTGTGACTGAGGCGGCTGGTGGCGGTGCTCCACGGACTTTTGAGGGCGGTGTGGTACATGGATGAAGACCTGTGGAGCGTCTGTAGGACTTTTGTTCTTTCCATATTTTTGGGGCTTTAGCCTGTATAGAGATGACGATGTAGACGTGTTTATAATACTGTATATTATTTTAGGAAAAAGTTTAATTAGACGGGCCTTCTGCGGCTTACGCTTGGAAATCCGCCAATAATCCTAATTAGAAAAGTAGGGTCGCCACATTGGGTGTGGATGTTTTGGCCATTTTCAGAGATTAGGGTTTGGTAGGAAACTTGGAGAAGATAAATGAATGATGAGAGTTGAAGGACGGTTCTGATTTTTGAAGGAGATGGGTCGGTTTATTTTTGGAAGAGATAAGGATGGAATTCAAAATTTGAAATTTGAAATTTCAAAAAGAGAGTGAAGAAAACTGTCAAAAGTATCAGACTAATTTGACGGGATCTCATAATTATGTTAGGAATTTGACTGGGTTGGATAGGAATAAATGACTTCCCTAAAATAACTGAACGGCTTGAAGATATCTACGAGTTCCTTCCTAAAATAACCTGATCACATTCAAGGACAGATCCAGAAGTTCGGATATTCCTAAAATAAAACTAGATGGCTGAAGGAATGTCATGGAAGGAATAAACTATGAATTTCTTCCTAAAATACGAGAATCACATTTAAGGAAAAGATCTATAAGATCCACGGAAATATTCTAAGGGCTCAATTAATATCTTAAGATAGGATCACTATGAATTTCTATCTAAAGTAGAATAACCTAGAGTAAATGATAGAATTAGGCAGATTTACTAACCTTATTTAGCTCGATAATTCCCAGTCATCACGGATGTCGCAAGTCTTGCCTCAATTAGGGGTTTTGTGAGATATCAGCAAGCTGATCATTTGTTCCTACGATTCCACACTGATATTTCCCTTCTGAACATGGTCTCGTATAAAATGATGTTTAACCTCATATGCTTAGTATGAGAGTGATGCACACGGATTCTTAGTAATACTGATTGCGCTAGTGCTATCACACATAATAGGAATTTTGTCATAAACCTAACCCAAAATCACAAAGGGTTTGTTTCATCCAAGAAACTTGTTGACAACAATTTCCTAAGCCATATATTCAGCTTCGTTATGGAGAGGACAACACATTTTGCTTTCTACTAGAGCAAGTTACCAGGGAATTTCTAAGTAATTGGCAAGTTCCCAACTATACTTTTCCTATCTTCCCTACAGCTCCTGCATAGTCGGCATCGATATACCCATTAATGGAATTCATCCGTATGAGAGTACCACAGATCAAAATTACAGTACCCTTGATATATCTAAGTATACGCTTAAACTGTTGTTAAGTGAGATTCCCTAGGGTCAGACTGATATCTCGAAACACATACCAACAACAACATAATATCAGGGCGACTAGCAGTTAAGTAAAGAAGGCTTCGATCATACCCGATATTCTGTTTGATCACTGGTGTACCTGATTCGTCACTGTCTATTTGGTGGTCTGATGCATGGGAGTGGAAATCGCTTTGGAATCGTTCATCCCGAATTTATCAGTAGTTCCTTGCTGTACTTCGTCTGGGATACGAAGTTTTCCATCGTCAAGTTGCTTTATTTGCAACCAAGGAAGTAGTTCAGCTCACCCATTAAATTCATCTCAAATTCCTTCTGCATAGACTTAGAGAATTCCTCGCAAAGAAGGATATTAGTACTACCAATTAGATATCATCAACGTAATATTTGGACCAGTATCATGTGATCACCTTCATACTTAATAAACAGCGTGTTATCAATAGTTCCAGTCGAAATCTATGTCAATCAAGAACTTACTTAGCCTTTCTTCCATGCCCTAGTGCTTGCTTTAAGCCATATAATCTTTATTCAACTTGAAAACATGATTTGGAAAATCTTCCCTAGCAAAGCCCGGTGTTGTTTCTACATAAACCCTCCTCACTTATAAAGCCATTTAAAAATGCAACTTTTTACGTCCATTTGAAAAAGTTTAAAACGTTTAAAGCATGCATATGCAAGTAAGACACGTATAGACTCTAATCTAGCTACCGGAGCAAAAGTTTCATCGAATCAATATTAACTTCCTCCTGGGAATAACCTTTTGCAACTAACTCGCTTTGTTTCTTGTGACATTACCATGTTCGTCGAGTTTGTTGCCGGAAGACCCATTTGGTTCCTATGATGGGATTTTTCATCCGGTCTCTCTACGAGTGTCCACACTTGGCTCTTTTCAACTGATCCCAACTCATCTTCCAGGCAGAGACCCAGGATATATATTATCAAAATCTTCATGACTGTATTTGGTTCCATCATTGAAAGTAATACATCATGAGAATCCTCCGTATCTTGATTTCGTACAGTTGCTCGGTTTTAATTCCAGATCTGATATTTCCTATCACTTGATCTGTTGGATGACTGGAAGCATGTTTCCATTTCTAGGTTGTAGCTCATCAGCTTCCGGTTCCAGTGTCTCTACATTTTCGTCTTCTGGAATATGGTCCTTACCGTCTTTAGTAACCTGTAATTTCTGCACAGGGCAAATCTATACCTTCCTCATCAGTAGCATCTGTGTTAGGTATCTCATCAAAGGTCAACATGTATGGATTCCTGAACGTCAGCTTCCTCTTATTATAAACACGATATGCCTTAGAGTGAAGACTGTAACCAAGGAATATCCCTTTATCAACCTTAGAGTCAAATTTTCCTCTCTTATCTCTATCGTTCAAGATAAAACATTTGCATCCAAACACACGAAAGTAACTTATTTTGGAGTTTTACCATGCCAGATTTTCATAAGAAGTTTTCTTTAATATCTGCCAATGAAGACATGGTTAGACACATAACAGGCTGTACTGATAGCTTCCGCCCAGAACTGTTTAGGAATATCATACTCTGTAACATAGATCTAGCATTTCTTGTAATATCTATTTTTAACGTTCAACAACGCCATTCTGTTGGGGAGTTATAAGGGCAGAGAAGTTATGACTATAACCGTACTGATCACAGAATGATGCAAATGACTTACTATCAAATTCCAGTCCGTTATCACTACGTATCCTACACAGATTCATTTCTTTTTCATTTTCTAGTCTTTTCACCAGTGATGCAAAGTTATCTAGTGCCTCAATCTTATGTGCAAGGAATATCACCCAAGTGTACTGGAATATCATCAACAAGACGAAGGCATATCTTTTACCTCGCAGAGACATCGTTTGAACAGGACCAAAAGGTCGAGGTGTAGTAATTCCAGAGGTCTGATGTAGATATCACATTCTTTGCTTTGAACGATGTCTTGGTCTGCTTGCCCATTTGGCACGCCTTGCATGTTTTGTCCTTGACAAACTTTATGTCAGGAACACCTCGTACCAGTGCATTGCTTGTGATATGAGACAATAATTCCATATTGGCGTGTCCTAGGCGTCTGTGCCATAACCAGAGTGTTATCCTGTGTAACTGCTAAACACTTGACATTCTGTCAGTGATATCATCAAGAGTTATGCAATAGATATTTCTATCCCTAGATGCACTGAATAGAACCTTGTCACCATTTCTAACTACACACTTGTCATTTTCAAAAGTAACTTTATGACCCTATCGCATAATTGACTAATGCTAATGAGTTATGTTCTAGATTCTTAACCAACTATACGTCATCTATAGTAGTATGTAAAGTGTTACCA
>JAPQWV010001568.1:0-81699 GCA_027422505.1 Craterostigma plantagineum
GTCTTTCAAGTCACTCTTAAGCTCCTGGTTGGTATTTTCCAGATCAAATAACGCCTGCAGATGCACCAAACGAAGATTTGATTCAGGACAGCATAACACTTTAATAATTGGCAGAATCTGCCTAGAAATAATATAAACTGAGCAACACCCTCTTCAAACGGGGTGGGCTCAGCACTGTTGCTCTTGTGGATTTTCTGCGCAGCTGTATACATCCTGAAAATCTACATAAAGCAACAAAATGTTCAAATTCACCCAGAACCACATTCGACAGCTGTATAGACATGGCACTTGATGCATCGAACAATCCGGGAAAATAAAATTCAATCTTTCCACCGGCAAACGAAAACGTTATAGAAAACAGAGAAGTACTCGTACAAAAATCAAGCACATTCACGAAGCGCAAATATAACTAAATCAATGGCATAGCATGCTTGAGTAACAAACACCAAGAATACGAACCTTCGAGCAGAGACACTTGTAGAAACCCTAGGTTCAGCCACCCACTACGATACGATCTCCAAAAACGCCTCCTCAATACAGACGACCATTATATATACTCCCAAAACATGGACCACTTTCGCTATTTGGGCTCCAAATTTACTAAATGGGCTGAAAGTACTGCCTTCATAATGGGCCTTTGCTACAATGATTTAAGCCCAACAAAAGTTCGAATGACTTAATAAGGCCCAGCATCATCAGCTTGCCATGTTTTACCTACTATTTTATTCTATCTTTGAAGTTTACTACTAATACTATACACAATTACACACAGTATATCCCATTTTTTTTCTTTTTTTTTTCGTTTAATTTGTCTCATGAAGTTGTTCGCAACGAACAACAAAAATATATCGGACAAGCCCACGATTTAACTCCACTTAACTACTGCATAAGGCTGACCAAGTGTTCTTGTGGTTTCATCATTGCTGATCAACCCTATCTTAATACATTATGCAAATCACAAAGAACCACACTAAATCATTTCTCTGATATCATGAAGAATTAATAAGGACCGCGAACATAGATCTGTTTGAGCATTAACTATATGACTCACCCCTCACTGGTTTTAAATATGACCCCCAATAATATATCATATTCACTAGCAATGGTGAATAATTCCTTGGATAATTATTATTACGATCAATATATAATTTAGGACACTGCCCTCAACGCATTTGCTGCTGGTTTTACCTATCTTTTTCTCCCTTGATTTGATCTGCGTGTGTATAAATGCGAGTCCGCGTGTAATTCAACAAGGCATATATATTAGTGGTATCATTACAAAAGATTTTGCTTGCTTTGATTCGATGTAACTAATTAACATAAACCTGTGTGCGCAGGCTGTTACCACAGCACAAGGCCTGCAAGATAAAGTTTGCTTTTTTAATCTTTTCTCAAGAACGTACGTGCGTCGAAGTTTATATAGTGATAGTTTAATTCTGGAAATTCGCAATTATACAGTCTGCTGCCTGCAATTAACTATGGGTTTGATTCTTCTCTCTGTCTGTATTATCAAGAATTTAAAAACAATCTTGAGTTATTATATCTGCAACTTGTAAGAAAGCTTAGCTTGGTAAGAACTTTCATGGCCTAATACGGACAGTTGCGACATTTTTTGATGTACCAAGAAAGATGCCTTTTGTCGCAAATTAAAATAAGTTGTTCTTCAGCTGTATCCTCGTTGGCTTATGTCTATATGCAACGTATGCGTATAGATATAGAAAATTTCCAAAACTACGAATTTTATACTTTAAAAAGCAAATCTTTTCTGGGTTATATTATGGGCTAAGCACTTAGGTTTGGGTTATCGTTCTATTTAGCGTACTATATTGTAAAGGCACAAGGGGACAGAGAATATTGATCCATTTATGAATAAATAAGTTTTCATAATTACAAATGGGTATATACTCGATGTCTATGGTGCTTCTTCCCTTTGTTGTCCTCCACCACCATGCCATAATTTTGCAATTTATTTCAATGATTATCGCAAGTGAATTATCTATGTTCAATAAGCAATGTGATTAAATTCGGAGAATAAAGAATAATTTATAGTTCGACATCATTGTTGTAATGATTATCAGATATCGAAATCAAAATCTAAAGCTAAAGTAAAATCAAGTATGAGCCATTATTTAGTGTTTGTGACACTTCGTATTGCGCGCCTTGTATTATCATAGCATTTAAATAATGACCACTCAATCATTTCTCGAGGACACCATTGTAGTTAAATACATAGATAGTTAAATAATAATTAGAAAAAGTGTAATCTATAAAAAATACTCATTTGAATAAAAAATTTACAAATCTAGTACATATGTTAGAAATTTTTACAGATAGGTACCCGATTTACTGTTTGTACCATTTTTCTCAGTCTTGCCGTACCTTTCTATGTGTGTAGTGCGTACCACGTCGCGTTTATACGTACACTATATGCTTTCTATATGATAATTTAGTGTGTTATATATGGCGTAATATTTTCTCATTGTATTACGTACCACAATACATTGCTACATTGTACCTAAAAATGTGTTATATGGCGTACCTGCGGCGAATCATGTACCTATGTGCAAAAAATTTATTCTGCTAGGTACCTACATATAAATAAATATTGATATGGTACTGATTACAAGTTTTTATGCAGATGGGTATTTAAGTGTCAAGACCCCAATAATAAACCTGCCCACAAAATCATTTATAAATATCTTAACTGCTAACTCAATTAATATTCCTTGAATAATACTCCCTCCGTCCCGCTAATTTTATCACATTTTTCCATTTCGAACGTCCCAATAATTTTATCACCTTTCCTTATTTAGCAAAAAAACTATCACAAACAATCATATAATAATATTAAATATTTTTAAAAACGTGTCAAAATATACATTTTTTTACATTTTCGTTGTACTATATTATATATAATAATATTATCTTAATTGCGTGCCCACCAATATATGTGATAAAGATAATGGGACGGAGGGAGAGTAATAGATAATCTCATCTCATAGGAAGTACAATAGAATAGTTGTACTATATTATTATAATAATATTATCTTAATTTGCGTGTCCACCAATATATGTGATAAAGATAACGGGACGGAGGGAGAGTAATAGATAATCTCATCTCATAGGAAGTATATAGGAAGTACAATAGAATAGTTGTACTATATTATTATAATAATATTATAATTTGCGTGCCCACCAATATATGTGATAAAGATAACGGAACGGAGGGAGAGTAATAGATAATCTCATCTCATAGGAAGTACAATAGAATAGTTGTACTATTTTATTATAATAATATTATCTTAATTTGCGTGTTCACTAAATATATTTATTTCCGTTTAAATCGATATTTTTCAGCTCCGTATTATAATTATTATTCTCATAATTACAACGTTTCCATCATCTCAATTTCAAGATTCTAATGGTTTCAAAAGGATTTGAACTCCATACTTAGGCTTAATCGTAAGAACAACGACCGGCGCATGTCTATAGCTATCAGATATAACGAAGCTGAATCTCTTCACAAGCATCGCCAGTATGATCTTAGCCTCCATTAGAGCGAACGACTGCCCCACGCAGTTCCTGGGACCCGCAGCAAACGGCATGAAATGCCGACCCGACCCGGATATCTTAGACCCGAACCGACCCGGATTGAACTCGTTGGCGTCTTTCCCCATATCTCCTCACTGTGGTGGATCGCAAGGACTGGTATCCATACCGAGAGTCCCTTAGGTATCGTAAGATCATCGCCAAGTTTTATGTCTTCGAACGCCATCCTAGGTAGTAATGACGCTGGTGGATAGAGCCTCAGCGATTCATTTATCACCATGTTTAACTGCAGAGAATTAAAGAAAACCCTTAGTGCGTGTTCGTGTGTGTTTGTGGATTATTAGTTTTATTACCAGTGTGAGCTTTGAGAGGTGTTCTATGGAGGGTGAGTCAGCACCGTTGCAGACGTCTCTAACCTCGGACCTAACCCTTTCTTGCCACGTAGGATTAGTTGCGAGGAGCATGACCGTCCACGTCAGCAGAAGGGCGGTGGTGTCGTGGCCGGCGAAGAAGAAGGTCTTGCACTCGTCCATTATCAGCCGAAGATTCAGACCGAAACCTTTGCTATTGCTGTTTTTGTTTTTTCCGGCTGATAATTTGTTTCTCTGCATTTCGTCGAGTAGAAGACCGAGCAAATCGTCGCCGTACGAACTGCTGCGGCCAATCTCCACCGTGTCTTTACGGCTCTGTATGATCTCCATGAGCAACCTTTCGACCTCTACTTTTAGGGTTTTGATCTCTCTGTTGTACTTGCTCGGCAAGAATCTGCGTGTAATATATATTCAAGATCGATTGATTGATAAAGTCATGACAAAATCTATTTATTATTAAAAGGTAAAGAAGTAGTCATCATTATGCGATCTTATGTTATTTGCTCGTATCATTCATTATAAAAGAAAAAGGAATAACTAAATAATAACCTGCTGCCAGGGAACCATAAATGCCTCGAAGCTTGAGCGCACAAATGCTGTAAATTCGTAAGCAAATGAAATATTTGCTTTCCCTTGTCGTAGTTACTATCAAACTCGGTCCTTGAGATAATATCAGCAGTCAAACGAGTCATATGCTGTCCAATCTCAACTTCAGTTTGTCCATTTCTTCTTACTCCATCTTCAAGCGATTGAAGCATCTCCTTGGTGCATTCAACCATATACCCCGCATAACTCTACATATAAAATAAATAAATAAATAAATAAAAGCTAATCAAAATCCAAAACCCCACTACTTTACTTCTGAATATTAAATCGAACACAATTATTAATCTTATTACCTTGAGCTTGTGACCCATGAATGCTGGTGCTACAATGTGCCTCTGATGATACCAATCGTTTCCATTCGCCATTAACAAACCTCGACCAACGAAATGCTTCGAGCCCTGTTGCTGCCACCATGATTTTCCTGAACTTGTGCTGTGTTTCATTAATAATTCTTTGATCAGCTCAATTTCCGTCAAACACATCCTTGGCTCCACTCCATTCCAATATATAAACCTTTTTCCTGCCAACCCAACTCACTGATCATTATTAAATCTAGGAATTTCACGGGTCCATCATAAAATTACGAGCCATGATCATGAGTTCATTGATTGAATAATATTTTAATTTTTACCGTATGTTTTGGACCATAAGACATAGTGAGGAAGCAGACGTCCGACGATGTCATGGTTGATACGTTCCATGTCTTGAGAGGTTGATTGAGAGACAAGGGAAGAAACGTCTAAGGTGTTGCCAACGAGAAACCGTCGTTTCGGGCCACGAACTCCTTGTTTCTCCATTATTTTCTTGATGCGTCTTGGGATTATCCAATAACATGAGATGATTTCGCAGGAGATTTTCACTATGTAATACAAAATAATAAATTGTATTGATCTCAGCAACATAGCGACCAGCTCCATGGTGGGTTTTGGAGTGGAGGCAGTCAAGAATGTATTTTTGTTTTAATATTTTTCAGTTTCTATTAAGAAGGGATGATAACAATTTCATTTTTTTCCTCGACGTGAAGAATTTTGGCTTTGGTGTGTTGTGGAGTGGTAGGTAATGGAGGTTCGTATTTATAGCGATTTAGATTATATGGGCTATGGGGATCATAAAGTTGCTAATTTTTTTTTTTTTTAATGTTACATTGGACATTTTATAATCTTATTTCGCTACAAGGCCTTTACCATTTCGTGATATAAACATTTTTACTGTAATCTTAATAAGTCTGTCTCGAAGGAAAAAAGCAAATCGATAACCTAAGATTTAATTTGTCCTTTAGGCTTTCGTATTGTCCAACCAAGTCAAAAGGCGTAAATTAGAGCCTTTTCAATTGCAATTAAAAAGCACGAGAAAGCTATTTCTTTAATATCCCATGTTTTTTTTTTTTTTGTTTTGAATCGAATATTTTATATTAAAATATTGTAGTTTAGTAGCAGTACAGACTAATGATTAAATTTAACGACTCCAAGATAAGAAAACGTGGCCTTTAGTGTTGGGCAAGGGGTCAAATGGCAAGATGAATGTGTACCTCATTTTGACTTAGGAAGATAACTATCACCAATTTTAAATGTAAAAATACATATACCATCTTATGCCTAAAATCTTATTTTCATAATATCTGGCAAGATAAAGATATATCTTTAATAGTCGATGTAATAATACATATACCATCTTATGCCTAAAATCTTATTTATCTTTAATAGTCGACGTAATATCAGTTTGTTGGACGGTTGACCATGGAGTAAATATCATAAAGGAGGTAATATTTTTTTAATATGTGAGTTATAATAGTAACATTTATAATACGTAATGACACCGAGTAGTGTACTTACGAGTTGCGGCCTTCACTAGTTGGGTTTGGGCTTGGGCTGACCAAAAGTATAAAGCCCATGAACTCGTGACTGCTGACGTCACAATCCGGACTAAGTCAATGCCTCAACTTTACCGCCGCGTGTTGCAAACTCCACGACACGTGTCTCTCCGTCATTGGTTCTTAGTTCCCACGCGTACAGTTTTAAAGGCACTCTTTTCCTTCCATCGCCACTCCCCAAAAGCCATCGCCAGGAATCGCTGTTGAACCAAAAGCACGAGTCGAAGAGGTGATCGTTCTATTTCTTCCACGATTAACTCAATTCTATTTGCTCACGCATGTAGATTTAGTGAAGTACTGTCAATTCTCTGCTTCAGTTCATGTTTTCGTCACTGATTATGTGATGTAATGATCCGTTTATATCTGCTTGTACGTTGTCGCGTCGATTCGTCAAGTTGTATGTCATAGTTTCTGGCTCATAGCCAATCGAGTGAGGAATGTGAAAGTAGTTTTTAGTACATAAACTTTGTTTGTATCTACTCATAGTTGTTTTCAAGTATTGAAATTTGAATCACTTGCAAGACGAACTGTGTCTTCAGTGTAATTTTTGTAATCACCGACAGTAAATCGTGTTGTGTTCTAAGTTCTTATCTCAATTTAATCCTGAACTGTGTATCTTTTTTTACCACAGTCGATAATCTATGGATTTCGGAGGTTGATGTTTTTTGACTTAGAACGCCTGGGATATTTTGCAGGTTCAATAGGCAGAAACATGTCTACAGATAGTTCTTCACGAGAGGAAAAAGTGTACTTGGCCAAGTTGGCCGAGCAGGCAGAACGGTACGAAGAAATGGTCGAGTTTATGGAGAATGTTGTTAAGACTACAGACAATGGAGAATTGACCGTGGAAGAAAGGAACCTTCTCTCCGTGGCATATAAGAACGTGATTGGTGCTCGGAGGGCTTCGTGGAGGATCATATCTTCCATCGAACAGAAGGAAGAGGGGCGTGGGAATGAAAGTCACGTGAAGGTCATCAAGGATTATCGCGGGAAGATCGAGGCTGAGCTTGGCAAGATATGTGATGGGATCTTGAGCCTTCTCGAGTCTCATCTCATTCCATCTGCATCTTCTTCCGAGTCCAAGGTGTTTTACCTGAAGATGAAGGGCGATTATTTCAGGTACTTGGCTGAGTTTAAGACTGGGGCTGAGAAGAAAGAAGCTGCTGAGAGCACTTTGGTAGCTTACAAATCTGCACAGGTGAGTAACACCTCTCTGACTAAGTTTTTTCGTGATTTGATGGTGTACTTAGCGTATATTCTTATACATATTTTGCAGGACGTTGCGACTGCTGAAATGGCTCCAACTCATCCAATCAGATTGGGACTTGCGCTTAACTTCTCTGTTTTCTATTATGAGATCCTTAACTCACCAGATCGTGCCTGCAACCTTGCTAAGCAGGTATGTGAAGAAAGCTTCTCATCTTTTCGTAGCAAGACAAGTTGAATGTTCATAATGCTTCCAGCTGTTGTTCGTATTGGCATTTTCACTTTCCATGTGTTGTATGCCGGCAGGCTTTTGATGAAGCCATTGCTGAGCTTGATACTCTGGGTGAGGAATCATACAAGGACAGCACGCTGATTATGCAGCTTCTCCGCGATAATCTAACCCTTTGGACTTCTGATGCAGCGGTACGTACTACTTCTTAATGGTGCATATTCTTTACCTCAAACCCTTCTCCCTCTCCATTATTATGCATCTTTTTTCCCCACAGGACGAAGCTGGTGATGAGATCAAGGACTCTAACCAGCGTGAATCTGGACAGGGACCACATTAATGCATTTCCAGCGTTCTGATATGCCTGCCTTATCCTTAGAGAAATTAATAAATGGACGTGCAATCTCCATTGCATTATAGTAGAGTTAGCTAATGAACGATTCAAAATCGTCATATGCTCGACCTGAGATTTTAGTTGCGTACTGTAATAAAGTGTGGTTTGCTTGTTGTGTGAACTATCTGTTCTATCAGATAATGGCTATAACTTTCCACAGCATTGCTATATAACCATTGTGGTGATCTGCTGTTCTATGCTATATCAGATCAGATACAGGGGAGGTTCTATTACAAGAAGCAGAGAAGTCAACAGCAGAACAAAGAGAGAGAAGTACACTAGTGACTTGAATGGATCAGCATATTTCCCTGTAAGAGTGACTCCTTCCTCTTGCCTAGGGCTAGCAGATTCCGAAGATGTAGTAGCATCCTTCACTTGCAGAGTCGGACATGTTAAAAATCCAAATGCCATACCAGTAAAGACCGCCCCAAAATGTGCCCTGTTATGTAATACCATAGTTTTAAGTTGCACCTCTCTCCTACATAAGCAGTGGAGCTTATTTGATAAGTGGCTATCAACAGAGGGCGTGAGTTTGACAACTTACCAGTCATCAATGTGACCAAAGAAGCTAAGCCCAAAGCACAGTGCTGTAATGGTAAGTGCCCTCTGAAACGTTCTTTCGTAAGAATCTGTCGACGTAACTGTATCTTTGTTCAGTAGTTGGTAGCTGAGCCAAGCACCGATTAGAGCAAACACTGGGTCCTGGGCAAGTAGCAGCAAATAAGGTTTGGTTGATAATACGACTGTGCAAAAATTGGATCTTTGCAAAGTGAGTAAGTAGTTACCGTCCCACCAACAGTTGTTTCTGGCGTGTGAAGAAAGCTGACGATGTTTCCCGAGATTCCTCCGAGGAGGTAAATAAGAAGGAAAGTGAATGCGCCGTATTTTTGAGACACTTGGAGACCAAAAGTGAAGAGGCCGAAGCAGCTAAGAGCTATATGAAAGATTCCGACGTGCTGCAGGTCAAGAGAAACTCAACAAGTTCAGTGTTGAGGTGCGTTGTAATAATACTTGAGACCGAGTAATGAAAATCTTGGTACCAGAAACATAGGTGTCAAGAGCCTCCACCATTCCCCTGCGAGAATCAAGTTATTGATCTTCGCCCCGTAAATCATTGGGAGCGAGAAGAGTTCGAAATTGGAGTTCTTCACTGGAGTTGCGATCTCAAACAGGAATACTGCTATGTTTATTGAAGCCAATATACCTCTGCGAGAATGATGAAAACAAAGAAAAGCTATGTGAACATTTGGGAAGCATTTTAAGCACACGTTAGACTCTACGCCGATGAGATATATTATTACGTTAAATAGAAATCAGATGCACCATCTGCAAACTTGTCCTCGCTTTCCAACTCCATGTAATTTTTCAACAGTCTGCTCCTTCCCCTTTCTTGACCTTTATTGGCATAAGATATTACGGATAAATCTTCAGCAACATTAAATAATGATTCTGCACTCGAAAATTTGGCGACGGAAAGGATGAGTAATCAATCTCCAATAGCAGTAAATCCTTTTCATGATTCATGCAACGTGATATACCTTTCACTTCGACAAGATCCTCTCTTCGAGTCTGAAGCAGATCGATCTTCGCCTTTCACAGTTAGTAGTTCTCCGCTCTGCTTCAACGATCTGAAAGACGACGACGTCTTCTTCTTCTTCGCCTTCTCATGGATTTTCCCAAGGTACAAATCTAAAGTCTCAAGATGCTTCTCAAAGCCACTCATAGCTTTCACAGGCGCGCAAGTTCTAACCTTTCTCGATTTACAGACACCCCCATGACTTCCCAACGTTTCAAGAACCGCCCCACACGGCAGAAAGTTTCCTCCTTTCCTAATCCCTCCATTGGGGAGACATGGCCCATGCTCACTCGTCCCTATCAATCGCATATTCATCGACATGGCAAGAGATAAGGTTAAAAAATCAAGGTTTCGTCTGTGTAAAACCTGCTGAAGCTGCTGCAATGGTATTATCCTTGTAATAAACCAGTTTGTGGCAGCTAGCAACTTTATCCATGTATGCGACCTAACTCGAAAGCTGCAAGCATAGTAGAAGAATTTCACGACATCAGATGTTATATAGAATGGAACAGCATATCCATAAACAGTTAGTTATGTGGCAAAATACAGCACTACTTGATTTAGAAAGTAGGCGACAAGTGGCGAGTGGAGACAGTGCGAGTCCGCAAGTGACTGTACTTCCATAAATGTAATGTCCCAAAGCGCTTGGAGCTCTCATTAATTAATAAACGCAGTGGCTGTGCTGTGATGTTAACTGATGATGTATGATTCTTGGGGTGGGATCTTTCTTCTCGCCGGCAAGAGTACAACCGATATGTTGTACCTTATCATCGTTGATTCAATCAGGTACCGACACGTGTCCTCGAGGGAACTGAAGCCAGTCGATTTGGGCGCCACCATATCTAATTCTCGCCCACAGCTTATTGCGGTCGTTTTCATTTCTTATAGTAAATAAACCCAAAAAATGAAGCCCAATGATGTAATACTATGGGATACGATACAATACATAGTAAATCTACGAATTATAGTACATATTAGACCATCTACAATCGAAACACACTTTCAAACTGAAGTCATGCTCGGGCGGATCCAAAAAATATTAATTGGGGGGCCGTGATACAAACAAGCCTATTTTTATAAAACTTTTAGTTGGCGAACTCATTCTTGTAACAAAGTAAGGCCGTCGGGCCTCAAGCATAAACACCAACCATAAAAGTGAAGCCTTCACGATATTTAATTTTTTCCAAAAAATGACGTGGCCTTTTACGATAGACCATGTTGCAGGGATCGAAATTTGGTCATGTAGAATACAAGTTTGCGTCAGTGATTATGTTAATTGTAAATATGTGCTTCCTTGAATTAGGATAATTTTTATTGCAGATGAGATACTATAAATGGACTGAGAAAATAAAAAAGGTGGAAAAATTTTAATAGCAAATATATATTTCATTAACAAATGTGTTAGTAAAATTAATAAACAAAAACGAAGTAAACAGAATAAGAACTAAGACGAAAAAGTTCGCTAAAATAACTAAAAGAAAAAGAACTAAACTAACACATGTTGGATAGAGCAACTAAAAAAATAACAAAACACTACTAAGCCCAATTGAACCCAATAGATCCGCGCCTAATCACGCTCAAACTCAAAATGCAGTAATTCTTCTCTAATCGATAAGCTCATTCTCGAACTCAAACGGAAATTTTGTAATATTCACTTCTACATCATTTTTTTACAAATTTTTCAACACTACACCGTATATTTTACAACTTCAGCATAAAAGAGTTGATGGACAAGAGCTTGAGCTATATCAACAGATCAACTTCAGCATCAAGATATCATACCTGATTAAGTCTCATTAGATATATAGATTTTGGGATCTATTAGTAGTTAATTGTTTTTAAGGACTTATGTGTAAATGCATGTATTAAGTCGGTCTATAAGTGCGTGTATGTGATCACTGATAATGTAAGGTTAGTCTCTCAAATGCAAAATCCACTCAAGGATTCAAAACGATCTGTTCAATCCTTCGTGATAAGCTACGTGTCATAAAAGCTTTCAAGACAAAAGCTCCCATAGCTAACACTAAGTCAAAATAATAACTATTAATTGTAGGAGGGCAAAAAATGCGTTCATGAAAGAGTAAAACGCAAAGATACGTCTATTTGTGAACGAAATTGCTGTAAACTCATTTTGGGTATGCACATGTAATTTTTTGCTTTTGCGTTGGAGAATGAGTGTCAATTGGTGATGCTCTTGGGAGTAGAAATCTACATAAGCCTATAAATTTATAATAAAATTGACAGATTGATATATCACTTCCTTTTTTGCAGTGTGGAAGACGGCTTCATTCATAAGTTATGCTGCTTGTCAGACAAATAAACATTGGATGATAGACTTAATACGAAGATCTTCATGTTTATTTGAACAGAACATACTATATATGCATTGCATACACTAGACTACATACTGTGTGTGTGTGTGTTTTTATGGTGGGGTGTTGGAGATTAGCTTCACCTCATAGAGATTATTGCCTCCCTCTGCTGCATTTACAAGAACTAAATGATGATTAAGTAGTCGTATCATAAATACATCTCACGTGGTAAGAAAGAAAGACCTACCGATTTCAGCCGAGACCCCTGGTCCAAAGAACGACGCGAATTTCGCCTATTGAATTCAAATTTTTCTAACCATTGAGCGGCATATTCGATTTATGTAAAAAGATTTGCAAACGCATTTGGTCGATCTTATAAAAGAATTACCTGTCTTTGCTCGAAATCTGATAACTGTAGGGCCTTTGCTTCGAACACCAGGACCAGACAGTATCTACCATCCTCGGCAACCTTAAGAACAAATCAAATAGTTATTTTAAGTCCATAAGAAAGCCTGAAAAATATATAATGAAAAGGGCTGGAGAAAAAGGAGGTTGCTTTACTTCTTCTCGAATCATTTTCAGGATCGGAGCGTTTCTTCGGGGGATGCCTCCACCCTACGGAACATATAAAAAAAAAAAAAGAACAACGATCAACGAATTAGTTCTTACTTTTTACTTCTTTTTGGAAACAAATTTTAATGAATTTTTTACTGTAAAGTTACCAACCATACCAGGCCATATTGGAAAATTCTCTTCAATGCCTCATCCAAATGCTGCTCATCACCATACCTGTATCTCGTGACATCGCTTCTGACCTAACAAATACAAATTGACGATGATACCTTCAATTAAAAGGAGCTGAAAATAAGAATAATATGGGAATTACCTGCTGAAGAATTGGAGTGGCACATATTTCCCTAAGTCCCTGAGCATCTGAATAGGTCACACATGGTACAGGCTTAAGCTCTGCATACTAAGAAAGAAAAGGAACACATCATATAATGTAATAAGAAAGAAACTGAGGCAAGGGTAAGGTAAGGAGATGATTGATATGATAGTAACCTTGAGAGCCATGCCAATGATTGCAAGAGGAAAGCCATAGGTAAGCATCAGAGCTGACCACTCAGATCCTGGCAGGACATTGAAGTAAGCCCCAAATCCATACCTACCCAACGAAGAAGACCGTTATAAATGTATGTAACAATCAACACAAAGATAACACACGGAGTAACGGACAGAAGAAAAGAAATCATCGAAATGGAATGTGTACAAGATCAATTAAACTCACGAGAGAAGAGAAACGCCCACACTTAGCCCAACGACACCAAAAGATACCTGAAGTTGTCAAGCACCAATTAGAAGGAAGATTAGTTTCTGAAACGTTGGGGGTGGTAAGCACACATATGGAGTAGAGCAGATGAACAGACCTTGGTGATCGAGAATTGGTCGTCAGAGACGATTGACTTATCGGCTGTGGTCCCCAGTGCCGACGGTGGCGTCGGCGTCGTCGGCTGAGTCGACTCGGCAGCGTATGGCACGATCAATCTTAGTCTTTGGCTACTACGACTTGTGAGGTGGGCTTTGCAACGAATTGAAGCTCTACCGTCACCTTCGTTGTGTCTTAAACTCAAGCTACGTCCGAGGATCACTGAAGCCCTGTTCTTGGGAGGCGATATCGGGGAGCAGCCAGTAACAGATGAGGTGGTGGAACACTGGGAGCAGAGTATTACTCCTCCCCGAGGCATCGTAGCCGTCGATTTCATCGGAGGTGTATCGATGAAGTCGACTGTCTTGTGACCGTAGTGAGATTGAGGAGGTTGGGCTTTGCTCGACTGCTAAGCTGTCCGTGGCCACTGCTTCACTTCAGATGGGAGATGATGACGTGGCCTACTGTTATCTTCCTATTTTTTTTTTATTTTTAACTAATAATAATATGGGCTGGTCAACACAGTTAACTTTCGGCCCAACGACCTTCTAAAATGGGCCATGAGCCGTTACGCATGTTGCCCAATTTGAGTTCTGCTTCGTTTTTTACTACTTTTTGTATAATTACTTATTTGGTGTTCTTTCATTGTTTTTCCCAATTTTCCAAATATCAGTGGAAGGATTATTTAATAAAAACGTGGGACTCCATAAACTGACAAATGCTTAAAAAAAAAACGAATCAAATAGTATCTATCCGCTTTATTGT
Organism: Craterostigma plantagineum; assembly: GCA_027422505.1. Lineage (NCBI taxonomy): Eukaryota > Viridiplantae > Streptophyta > Magnoliopsida > Lamiales > Linderniaceae > Craterostigma > Craterostigma plantagineum. The sequence goes on from JAPQWV010001568.1 coordinate 14,305, forward strand.
GGTGGGGTGGGGGATCCAATACTTTATTTGACTGACCCCTCCACCTTCTCTACTTTTTCAAAGTATTAAATGAAGTATGTGTTGTCAATTAAAAGGAATTTTCAATTGGAAAATAGAAAAGCTCACATCATCGAGTACAAGAGAAAGAAAATAAAATAAAAGACCTCGCAAGCAACTCTCTCTATCAAATTTATTATTGTATAACGTAAGTATCACCGAGGCGATGGCACTAACTGGTAAATCCAGGAAGAGTGTGGCCGGGCTCGCACGCTTTGGCCTCAGCCGTCGGCTCCACCGCCGGAGAAGGAGGAACCGGCTTTCCGGTGAGCTCCGGAGGCAAATCGGGTATTCCCTTCAAGTAAAAGGTGTAGAATATCTTGAAAGGGAAGACGATCTGATGAAGCTTTACCGTGCCGTACACTCCCTCGAATATACCCGACCCGCCGGTGACGGCGAGGTAAGTGTCCTCAGGGTAGGTCAGGTACGGCCCTTGCACGGCGATGTGCCCGTAATCGCCGAAGTATAAGCTGTATATTGCCTCGTAACGGTCGCCTTTCTTCTCCTCCTCGTGCTTGATGAGTATGCATAGGCCCGACGTTATACCGCACCGTTTCTTCAAGTCGCCGGTGTAGACCTGCGGCGGCCGGCGGCCATTCAATAAAAAATCCAACTTCTTATTTAGAAAGAAAACGAATCTTTTGACTCATCATTCGTAGATTAAACGTGGGTTTGTGTGAGTAACCTTGTTGCTGAAAGGGACTAGGTCGCCGAGACAGTTGACTGTTTTTTGACTCAAGCGTAGGTAAGCTGGGCTGCCACGGTCACGCTCGTTGATTTCATAAACGTGCATTTCTTGAACTTTAGCTGCAAACCCAATTACGTTTATATGAATTCTGTTGAGAAGAGAAGTAAAGGGATGCGATGATTGAGTGTGACTTACAAGATCTTGAATCAGACGAGTCTTTCTGGCTCTTACAGGAGAAGGGCCTTTTCACTACAGCAGATGAAGTTGAAGTGGAGATCTTAAGAGGCTTTGGGTTCGTAACTAGGCTATTAGATTGTCCGAAAAACGACGGCTTTTGGGCTGTGGAGAAGAAAGCTTTTGGTGGTTGTAGTTTATGAGATGTTGAAGAAGACGCTGCGAATTTGAGGATAGTTGATGATGGTGAAGACGCCATCGATTCTTGAGAACAAAAGCAATGGATCAGAATATTTATGTGCTTGTGGAATTTCGCTTTGATAGTTGTTTTTTATAGATAGATAGATGGTGGGGCGTTAGCGTTGTGTATAATATGTATATATATAGAGAGTACTTTTGGCTGGGAGGGAATCGTATTTTAGTGGACGGTGGTCGTAACAAGGAGTTGCGTCTACATAGTAGTATAAAATTTAATGAATCTTTCCTTTGCTGTAGTGTGATAGTACGTTCCTCCTGGTAAAGGTTGGTTTGAAATTTCTTCTGATGATAGGATGTTCGCATTTTTATTTTATTTTTAATGATGGGATATTTGTTGTTAGAGCAAAACAACGACTTTTTGACTTCCAACGTGGTCGGAGTAGTTGGCGTTCATACTACACATATAAGATCAGAATTAGGCAATGGCCGGTGCTCACGTTTTCTTTTTTACTGATGTCGGAAAAAATGTTAGAACTAAATTTGGGCCTACGAATAGCCCATTAAACATATAACAAGAAAGGAGACGGCCCAATAGTTGATCGGCCCACAGAATATCTTCCAATTTTTTTATTTTTCAATAATAATAATATGGGCTGGCCGCCGAACTCAGAGAACAATTCCTGGCCAATTACATTCTAAAGTGGGCCACGACGGTTTCGCATTGGCCCAATTTGAGATCTGTCAGGTTTTTATTTTCTATGTTTACTTTCTTTGATGTTCTTTCATGGGTTATTTTAACTTAAGGGAGCTTTTCCTATTTTAATTAAACAAAAGGGAACGGACCGAAAGTTACCGAAATACCCCAACTTAAGTAGCATTTATTCGAGTAATTAAAAAATTCGAATTAATTCGAATAATTTTTTTTTAATTCGAATAATTTTTTTAATTTATTAATTCGAATTTTTTTTACTCGAATAAGTGTTATTTTTCTATTCGAATTCACTCGAATAGTTCGAATAAAATATTCGAATAAATCGTTTTTACTCGAAAATGTCGATTTCAAGCTCAAAAACACGAAAATTCACCCAGATTTGGGGTTACTACATGTAAGAATCACGAACCCATCGATTAAAATCTCATTTCGACATGAAATTTCAGTCGAGTGGATCAAAATGATAATCAAACACTTCGATTTTTTTTTTAAAACACCCTTTTTTTTTAATTAGGAAACCTATAATCCATTTTTTTAATTTCACACAAAAGTAATCATATTTAACAAAAAAATCCGTTATTTCACTGTTTTCCCAAATGTTGCATATTATCAATGGAAGGATTATTAGGCTAAGAAAAACGTCGGACTTGATAAAAAGATGACAAAGCTTTAAAAAATTATAATAATATCCGCTTTAATGTGGTGGGGCCGTGGGGGCGACTGACCCCTCCACCTTCACCACTTCTCCAAATTAAGAATTGAAGTGTGTTGTCGATATGTTGTTTATAGAAGTATAAAAATATAGAGAGAATTTCATTTCGAAAATAAAAGCTGACATCATATACAAAAAAAAAAAAGAAACCTCGCAAGAAGTAATTCTATCATCATGTGGCTTATTATTGCAGCATCGCACATGAATCTCCACGGCGATTGACACCAAGGGGTCGTTAGATATTCATGTTAGCGGATTATGTGGGTATAAGTATCTGTGTGTGACTATGCGCAGAATTTTGTTGATATTGCATTTTAACAGATATGTGTATATTAATTATTTGTACAAATGTGTGCATAGCTGTGTATGGATTAGTGACACACATGAGAGGTGGGTATGTATGTATATACATGCCATATAACTAAAATCCTTGTAATAGACAAATAACAATATGCGTATGGCAATACACAGATAACAAGACGGCGTTTGATATCCATGTTAATGGATTACATGGGTATAATATGTATGGCGATACACGCATTTTGTCCTAACATATTTGATATGTGAGTTTTAATTATTTGTATAATGATATAAGTTGTGTTTGAGGTGTGTATAGATGCATATGAATTAGTGATACACACCTCATACCCACTTCAGAGGTGAGTATGCATTGACAAGCCATATAATCAAAGTCCTTCTAATAGACGTGTATAGTCATACAAACGCATGTATGGCTATACACATACATCAAACGAGCACGAGGTAACTTAATCATACCTACCCTATAACCACCTCTACCCACTTATACACAAATACCAAACCAGCACAAAGTAACTTATTTATTCACACACTCCATAAACCACCTATACCACCCGTGCATACGTATCAAACGTGCCCTAATTGGTAAAACCAGGAAGAGTGTGGCCGGGCACGCACGCCTTAGCCTCAGCCGTCGGCTCCACCTCCGGAGAAGGAGGAACCGGCTCTCCTGTGAGCTCCGGCGGCAAATCGGGTATTCCCTTCAAGTAAAAGGTGTAGAATATCTTGATAGGGATGGCGGTCAGATGAAGCTTTACCGTTCCGTACACTCCCTCGAATATACCCGTCCCGCCGGTGAGGGCGAGGATAGTGTCCTCAGGGTAGGTCAGGTACGTCCCTTGTATGGCGATGTGCCCATAATCGCCGAAGTATAAGCTGTATATGGCCTCGTAACGGTCGCCTTCTTTCTCCTCCTCGTGCTGGACGAGTATGCATATGCCCGACGATATACCGCACCGTTTCTTCAAGTCGCCGGTGTAGACCTGTCATTCAATAAAAAAAAAAAAGAAAACGAATTTTTATTTAGAAAGAAAATGAATCTTTGACAGACTCTGCATATCATTCGTAGGTTAAACGCGTGGGTTTGTGTAAGTAACCTTGTTGGTGAAAGTGGCGAGGTCGCCGAGAGAGTTGACTGGTTTTTGACTCAATGGTAGGATAGCTGGGCTGCCACGGTCACCCTCGTCGATTTCATAAACGTGCATTTCTTGAACTTTAGCTGCAAACCCAATTACGTTTATATAAATTCTGTTGAGAAGAAAATGTAAAGGGATGCGATGAGTGAGTGTGACTTACAAGATTGCATTGAATCAGACGAGCCTTTCTGGCTCTTACAGGAGAAGGGTCTTTTCACTACAGCTGATGAAGTTGAAGTGGAGATCTTAAGAGGCTTTGGGTTCGTAATTAGGCTTTTAGATTGTCCCAAAAAAGACGGCTTTTGGGCTGTGGAGAAGAAAGCTTTTCGTGGTGGTAGTTTATGAGATGTTGAAGAAGGCGCTGCGAATTTGAAGATAGTTGATGATGGTAAAGACGCCATCGATTCTTGAGAACAAAAGCAATGCATCAGAATATTTATGTGCTTGTGGAATTTGGCTTTGATAGTTGGATGGTGGGTCGTTAGCGTTGTGTATAATATATACAAGGAGTTGGCGTCAACTTTGTAGTATAAAATTTAATGATTTTTTTCCTGTAATAGTAATGCTCTCCTGGTAAAGGTTGCTTCATGAAATTGCTTCCGATATGATAGCCTTTTTAGTTTATGTTGTTAGACTAGAGTAGCGCAAAAGAATGAGTTTTTGACTTTCCAACATGGTCGGAGCAGCCGGCGGCGTTCATACGAATTAGGATAAAATGTTAGAACTAAACTTGGGCCTCATGTGGCCCATTAGTCAGATAACCAAAAAGGAAATGGCCCAATATTTTTCGGCCCGGAATATGAATCGAATGTAAATGATTTTATTTTATAACCGAACGCCTTGAGAAAATCGAAGCATTATCTATGAAATATCTGGCACAGTTCAGCAGTAAAACCACCCAGAGGGAAAGTACAAAGCCACTAGGGTGAAAAAACAAAAAAGCTACGGCACTAATTTTCTAATATAAAATAATTGTTAGTCCGAAGGAATGAAAACGCTGAAGTAATTATTATCTCAAATTGACTCTGATCTTTCATTTTAATTTTTTTTCATCAATTTCTAAAGTATACACTCCTTACTTTATAAGAAGGAATACGGGAAATCAAATAAAAGAAAGGCAACACCACCACCACCAAACCAATAGTGCAAGACTAGTGGTTAAAATGTACGTGCAATAAATAAATAAATCTCTTATTTAGTAGTAGTATAGTATTAAAGGCGGGCCCACAACTGCAATCCTAAAAATCCGTCGATGCGTCGACCTAAAAGCCTTCTCCCTCTTTCGTCAAATTTAACAAACCATCCCCACTCGCTCCAACTTCCCTACTCCGTTACACGCGCCGGCGGTGTATATGCATTATTAATGATTGGAGCGTGTTCCCCACTCGCTGCAAAAGGCCAAACATCATCTTCCCCAGCCCGCCCAGGCGCCCACCACCACCACACCATCACAGCCTACATTATTAGGGCAGTACTGTACAAACACAGCACACACACACACACACATATACTTACAACAGTCTCTTGTCACTTCGCTTTCTTACAACAAACAACACTATTTTCTCGCTCTATCGTCGCCCCCTTTTCTTTTTTTTTTTTACCCTTTCCTTTCGCGAAATTCATTTCTCCACAGATGAATGGTGGTACCATTTCCCTCAGTAGTTAGAATTGATGTAAACGAACGTTTTATAGGAGTAATGAAGGAACGTCAGAGATGGCAACCTGAAGAAGACGCGCTGCTACGCGCGTACGTGAAGCAGTACGGTCCCAAGGAATGGCATCTCATCCCTCAAAGGATGAACAAGCCGCTAGATAGAGATCCCAAGTCTTGCCTCGAGCGGTGGAAGAATTACCTCAAGCCTGGGATTAAGAGAGGTTCTCTGACGCCTGAGGAGCAAAACCTAGTGATCTCTTTGCAGGCGAAGTACGGTAATAAGTGGAAGAAGATCGCCGCCGAAGTCCCTGGACGAACTGCTAAGAGGCTGGGAAAATGGTGGGAGGTCTTCAAGGAGAAGCAGATGAAGAACGAGCTCAAGAATCAGAGCCAACACTACTGCGCCGCCTCGTCTACCTCCGATCAGGGCAAGTACGATCATATATTGGAGACCTTTGCCGAGAAGTACGTTCATGCCCAAGCTCAAGCTCAAGGTCAGCAGCAGGCGGCGACCGGCGATTTTCTCTTCAGTGCTGGGCCTCAGCATCATAAGGATGGGTTTGTGCTGATGAAGAGTAGTAACGGCGGCGCTGCGATTCCCGAACCTGTGCTTTCGCTCGGACCGGCGAATTGGGTCGGCAGTACGACGTCGTCTTCTCTGACGGCAACGTCGTGCTCGCCGACGCCTTCTTCTTCTGTTAGCTTGACTTTGTCTCCGTCGGATGCGGGCGGGTTTGACCCGGTTCAACAGATGGGCCTGCTGATAATGGAATTGGAGGAAGGAAAAGAAAACTGGGTCGGTGATATGAAACACTCTCACTATATTTACATTTTATATTCAGTTCTGTTCTGCAGACAATAAGAAGCTTCATCTTTTTCGTACATCCATTTTCAATTGTAATCGGAATTTGCAGGTGAGGCACAAGAAAGAGGCGACGTGGCGGCTGACGAGGCTCGAACAGCAATTGGAGTCGGAAAAATCACGAAGAATGAGAGAGAAGGTGGATGAATTGGAGGAGAAGATAAGGAGGTTGAGGGAAGAAGAAGCGGCTTATATGAGTAGAATGGAAGGAGAGTACAGAGAGCAAATGAATGAGTTGCAGAGAGATGCCGAAGCTAAAGAGTCGAAGCTTATGGAGGTTTGGAGCAACAGCCAACTGAGGCTATGGAGGTTAGTTCAGAGGTTTAACGGCGGCGGCAGCAGAGCCCATCAATAAGGCAAATCCAGACATTAAAAGAAAAAACGATGATATTTGTCTGAGTCTATGGTGTTGTGTTGTATTTGCTGCCTGCTTCTTTGGTTCTTGAAACATATAACAACATATGTAATAAGCTGTTCCTTCAGCACAACCAAGAACACTACGAAACAAATCAATTGCCCCTGTTAGAAATATAACTAGCTAAGGCAACCAAAGGAGCAGCCTTTAAAGGGTCGAACCCGCTAAGCTGCTCAAGAGCTTCCTCCCTCAACTTCTCTGCAATCTCCCTCGACTTTTCGATCCCAAGAAGCTTTGGATATGTCGTCTTATCGGAAACCAAGTCCTTGCCAGCCGTTTTACCCAATTCTTGAGAGGATTTGGTAACATCGAGGATGTCATCGACCACTTGAAACAATAGCCCAATACACCTAGCGAATCTTCTGAGCTTCTCAACTTGTTCGTGGCTGCCACCGCCCAATATAGCCCCTGAAACTACGGAAACCTCCAATAGAGCTGCCGTTTTGTGCACGTGGATGAACTCAAGGTGCTCTAATTCGACCCCACTCGCACCCTCGGAAGACATATCGGCGACTTGGCCGGCGACCAACCCTTCTGAACCAATATACCTAGCAAGTTCGCCGACCACCCTAACGATTTGGTCCGAACTGACGCCCGAACTAGCGGAAGTAGCCAAGTGTTGGAACGCAAAGGCCAAGAGTGCGTCGCCGGCCAACAAAGCCACGTTCTCGCCGAACACCTTGTGGTTCGAGGGCTTACCTCTCCTCAAGTCGTCGTTGTCCATACAAGGAAGGTCGTCGTGCATCAGCGACATGGTGTGGATCATCTCGACGGCGCAGGCCGCCGGCATGGCCGTCGATTCCTGGCCGCCGACGAGCTCGCACGAGGCCAGGCAGAGGATGGGCCTGACCCTCTTTCCGCCGGCGAGGAGCGAGTATCTCATGGACTGGTGAATCTTCGAAGGCTCGCGCACGGCGACGGCTTCTTCTAGGGATTTGTTCACTGCGCTCGCCTTCTGAAGCATGTAGTTCTTGAAATCGAAGTGGGATAGCTGGGACTGAGTGGTGGAGACCATTTCTTTTTCTCGGATCGACGACGCACGAATTGATCGAAAGATTGGGTTTTTCCCCGTGGGTTTCACGGGCGATTTGATCTTGGATGGATGGAAAGAGGGATTGTTTATAGTCCGTGACCATGTTGCAGTTGCAGTTGCAGTTGCAGGCGCGGTTGCAGAAGTGTTGATGACGACGAAGCTCATAGTTTAGTAAGAAAGAAGCTTTCACTCAACTGATCTTCTTTAGTCCGGCCGTGTCGCAGAGGTGGAGAAGAAAGCAGTAAAAACGAACACACAATTGTTGTTCAATAAATTAACAGAAGAGTGGCGACATTTGCAATGAATTAGAATCGTGTTTAGTCATTACCATTTAATGTACTTATTGAAATTAAATAGATGAACAGAAGTTGGTGGCACTTGGCAGGCATGGTTGGGAGATTTTTCATCCCCATTTAGTCCAAGCCCGTATAACCTTGTGGGGTTCCTCTCTAAAACTAATTGTTAGTAGAGGGAATAGCACACAATCTTATATACTTGCGATTTTTCTCGATTTACTCGATGTGGAAGTTTTTTTTTCAAACTACAGCTTGCCTTAATAACAAAGATACATGGCTAAATAGTCCGGAGGCCTTATCGGTACATCGTCAACCGGGAGAACAAAGGCTCATATAAGAGCACCAAATAATCCCATAATGGGAACAAACATTCCCACATGGGAGAAAGGGGTCCACAAGGGACAAAAATCTACAGAAAACAGAACAACATATTCTACCACCAAGAACTAAATAACCTATAACATAAAAAAGCGACTAGGCTAAATCTACGATACACGTGGGACTTGGGTTTCTAACAATCCACCCCTCAAACTCAAGACCAGCCAACGGGTCTTCCTTTCGATGACATCCAACAATCTACCGCAATCATTTGCACCGAGCGCTTTTTCATCGCAATTCACCAATCGTCTTACAAGGGCCAGGAACACACCACCCTCCATATCCGGGTTAGAACTTTTCTCATCTGAAGGCCATCCTCACGTGTTCGTCCACACTCACCGCACCAATGTAAGGATTTTTCAGGCCCAATTCTAGCCTAACTCCAAGCCAAGCTTGTGGGGTTCCCCTCTAAAACTAATTGGTAATGTAGCTTTTATATACTTGATGATCTTTCTCGATTTATCCGATGTGGGACGTGGGTTTGACGCACGACACATGGCATTACATTTGTCGAGAAGAGAAGATTTAGGAGTGAACCGAACTTAAACTGTGGTCAAGAATAGTGTCTTAAACATGGTTTGGTACCACTGTGTCCCCTTCTTTGTAGGCCCATTACATCAGCCCATTGCAGAAATTTACATGCTAAATTTCGTTTTGGTAAGAAAAGTAAGAAGTTTGGACTGGGTCAACCAAATCATTTTCGGACATACTGAAATCGTGATTATAATTATAACCATATGTATGTATGACTTTTAAAGATTCCGAAATTTCAAAACAAAAAACGACAGATATATGACATTGACTCAGCATCACGTTTATAATGTTTCATCTTATCCACGACTTTGTTGTTGGATAATTTGTCTGCAAAATATCACATCCTCAAAAAGATGATGATGATGAATGAACGAGCCTAGCGGGTCTTTACGAGTCAGTTTTATCAGAAAGAATTAGAGACATTTGGATGATGTTTGGCTTATAACTAATGGCAATCAACTTGTCGGAAAATGCTGTTTTGGATGAGACTATGTGTAAGAATAAAAAAAGATGTAAAACATTGCCATGCAGCTATCGACACGTCCTCGGAAACTTCATGTGTGGAGAAAGTGTATCGAAATAATAGTAAGGAAGAGATATTAATTGTGTGCATGTGCCGCTAAAGCTTTGTGTTGTACTAACAATGCTTAAAGAACCATAAAGAAAGGGAGACAACTAACTAACAATTAGATTAACATCAATAAATATGCTAAATAAACGGATGCAAAGTACGCCACGCGTAACAGATTCTTCCACGCCGAGAGAGTGAACTTAGCGAATAATTAGTTGGATAATTAGTATGTATTTCAATGGATGCTTGCAGTAAATAAGGTCATATGGCTTGGTTTTGATAATAATATATTATAAACTTTCGATCAAATATAAAGACCTCATCCGTTTTTTGTCAGATTGTATGCTTTTTGATTGATCGAAGTCACCCCTTACCTATTAAAAAAAAAAGAAAGAATGGCTCAATTTGAGGCGTAAAATATGGGATTTGTTGAATATTAAATTATGTTTCGATTTACCAATTACTTAAATGGTGGTAGTAAATTAGACTGGCTCGAAGCTTAAGGGTGGAGAATCTTGGAAGCCTACTGCGCATGACAACCTTTACTATTGATAGCTTTGTATATTAATTTTTTTTAACTCCCTTAAAGTCAAGTTGTGATTATCTGTTGTTAGGAATATTTTATTGTGTTCAATTAAAATAGATTATCTTAATCTTGTGATTTAGGACTTAATTGTAAATATATCCGACTTGTGGATATATTAGTAATATTGGGCCCGTTAGCCCATTAGGGCTTATGTATAAATACCCTAAACACATTAGTGTTTAGGGTTGCTGATTCATTAATAGAGTTGACGACTTTGCTGAAGAACTCGCGCGCTCTCTGTTCCAACTCTACAATCCGTTTCGTGGTATTACTCATTTATTGCTTCCGTAATTCATCGTATCAGGTAATACTAATCCTATGAATCAGACCAAGGTTGGATAAAATCGGCCTAACAAGTGGTATCAGAGCCGAAATCGTGGATCAAATTCATCAGTTTTCTTCTCGGTTCTGATTTTTTTAAAATCGTCAGATTCTTCTCGTAGAAATTCCAAATTCTGCTCGGTTTCTGAAGTAACACACATCTGCTTTATCTGCTCTCAAAAGTTTTTTTCTCTTCAAAATTATCAGTTCAATTTTCCAGTGAATGCAGACGACGATCCCCAATTGACGACGAACAAGATTTTTTTGCGTAGAGGAGATAATTCTAGAGATCTTTATCAAAATCTGCGGCAAATTTAAGGCTCTCGAAATATTGGTCGAAATCTTGTTCGACACTGATCTCGACATTTCCCTCGACAAAGTTCTAAGAGTCTCGATTTTTTTGTCTACTCGACATTTGGAAATAACCATCTCGACATTATTCACTCGATATATTACTCATTCGACATCTTATTCATTCGATATTATTCACTTGACATTATTCACTCGACATTATTCATTCGATATTATTCACTCGACATTATTCACTCGACATTATTCATTCGACATCTTATTCATTCAACATCTTATTACTCGATATGTTATTCGTTCCACAACTTCTCGCAATCATTACACAAATAACACTTTACTCATCATCCACGTGTACTCTCATATGAACACTCACATACATATATCCATATTTTCACATCAAATGCATGAATCATCATCCACGTGCCCTCATTAAATCACTCATCATCCTCATTTCATTACCACATCACTATAGTCGTTACTCATCATAATTTAAAAAAAAATAATAATAATAAAATAAAATAAAAATAATAATAATAATAATAAAATAAAATAATTTATATATATTATAATAATAAAATCTTAAATAAATACTAAATAAATTAAATTCTGTGATTATTTTATCTTTCATATATCTTTCTAACATTATTTGATTTTTCTGAGTTTGAGTCTAAGATTTAGCTGATCAACACGATTAAGATCCACATCCAACCTACTACAAGAATGGCAAATATCGAGGTCGACTCTGCATATGAGAAGCACAACACTGCAGCCACTCCCTCAACTGATTCATCTTCTGAAACTGAGGTACATGAATCTTACTCCAATCTACATGAACAATTATGTCTTCTTCAGGATAGACTAACATCCATGTCTAGTGAAAATCAATCATTAAGAAAACTAGAATCTAGGTTAGCTAACAATGAAAAGGTCTTGCGAACCGAACTAATAGAAAAGGCTAGGTTAACCTCGTTTCTAGAACAAGCTCAGGATACATCCCTCAGACATGAGGCTAGGATAAGAGATCTAGAAGAAAAACTTTTCAAAAAGGAAAATGATTTCAAGAAAAATGAAGAAGAGCGAAACTTGGTATCCCTACAATATGAATTCATTTCTAAAGAAAGAGATCGCCTATATTCCAAAATTAAAAAACTCGAGGACATTCTAACAAAAAGAGAGCAAGCAGATCAAAACTCCTATAAGAACCTAGCGTCAAACGGGGAAAGTAATTTACATTCTAACAAACCTGCTTCTTGTTGGGAAATTCCAGAGGTTGCTAATAAAATTTCCGAATTGAACGCAACTTTGGAATCAGAAAGAGTAGGTTTTCAAGCAGAAAAACAAAAACTTTTAGAGGAAATATCAAATCTCAAAAATTCCCCGCCCTTACATGTCCCAAATAATCCTTCTATAGAACTATCATTGTCTAAGCAGGATAAGGGAACTCAAATTGACGCTTTTGTTCCTAAAATTAAAACAGAGAAAACTTTTACGAATATTTCTAAGTCAATATTGACTGAAGCTGAAACGCTAAGTAAAAGTCAAGCTTTAAACATAGCTAAGGAACAAATGAAAATTAGGAAGGAGAAAGGAAAAGCAAAATTGTCTGCGAAAATTAAAGTCGAAAATGTTCAAGAATTTTCCTCACCCACTCCTATCAAAGGAGAAGCGTGCAAAGAAGAAGTTCCAAGCTCAAGCAAGCGAACTTTTCAAGCCCCCAAAACATCTCTTTCTTTAAAGAATGACAGATGTGGAATTGCTTACCCATCCAAAAATGTTACTCTTTCTAGTAAGCAAAATTTTGAGAAAAGACATCATTTTGATGTGAATCGTGTGAACACTTCACGTAGGAAGAACATTTCATGTACTAACAATGCTTATAATTCTATATGTTCTTATGCCTTCCTGAAATATTCAGTCCATGTTAAGTCTAAGAAACATCTTATGCGACTGGCTTCGGAGAAAATTTTTAAATCTTCTTTGAATAACACGTTCACATGTGCTGAAATGTCATACCCGTGTCAAATTAGTCCTAAATGGGTACCTAAAGCTACATTAATGGATAATTTAGGACAAGATTTGACACCTTATGTGCTTAACCCGTTTTCTGCTAATAAGGGAGGACCCATCCAAAAATGGGTACCAAAGTCCCGATAATGTTTTTGCAGATATCCCAGCATGAGTAGGTACTATGAAAGCTGCTCCACACTCATGACTGGTATGCGACGAGGGCAGCTAAACATCCCAGCGCGTATGGCATCTCGGGTTGCTCCACAGACGCGACTGGTTAGCGATGCGAGCAACCAAACGTAGGTAAATTCTATATATGCATTCCATAGTTAAACTTTTGGCATGCATATCGAAATGAAAAGATTATATACCTACTTTGAAACTAAAGGGTACATTAGAAACATGCGTGATTCAAAAGAATTTTAAACTTTTAATTTTAGCATGCATATGAGCTGAAATGACTAAATACCCTCCTATAGGTACATTTTCATTATGCATGCATCTTAAAGAATTTTCGAGTTTAAATTTTTCTGTATGCATATGACCTGACGCGGAAAATACCTATTTCAGCTTAGAGCGAAAAAAAAAAAAAGAAGGCAAAACGTACATTCTAATGCATTTTAAAGAACAATAATTCTTTAGTTGCATCTGCTTTGAAAATAAATTAATACGTTCACGCTTATTTAATTGGGAGAGAATTTACATGTTTTAAATGTGCATGCATTGAGGGGGAGCTACTCTTTTTTAAAGAGAAGCAACTCATATATTTGTCTTAAAGGGAGCAAAAATTAAATTTGGAGGGGGAGCGAACTCTAAAGTGTGAACTTAGGGAAAGAGACTCTCGAACGATAATTTTACGAATATGCATCTTTTGAGGGGGAGTTATTCAGTTTTAAGAAGCATGATTTGAGGGGGAGGAATAAAATATATATATATATATATCTATATCTATATATATACATATATAAATAATATAATATATAGTTACTATTACATTATTAATAAGAAAATATATATATATATGCAAAAAAAAAAAAGAAGGAAAAGAAAAAGAATGGCCAAAAAAAAAAAAAGCCTCATACTCTCGTAATTTTGCTTCAAAGAACTCCCCTGTCTTCCAAAGATAAATTTCAAGGACGAATCTCAAGCCTACAACAGTCAACTCTCTTCAAAAGGCGATGGTGGCTTCTAGTGCTAACTCGGCAATGACCTCAACAGACCTGCTCCGAACCGCTGACCAAAATCAAGCAGCACGCATCACTTCGTACCGGATGTATGGATTTCAAGTTCCCATGGTTCAGTCAGACCAAACTGAACCTATCCCCGGAACATAGCCGAGTGTTAGTGACGATCTCAAACTCATAGAGCTAACCTCTATTTGGAAATTCTTGACAAGACCGAAGAGCGAAAGATACAAAATTCCCTTAGTCATAAATTACTCGGACCAATCCTCATAGGTACAGGTGCTAATTTTATTAGCTCCCGGGTAGAAGTCGTCGCATTAGGTCCAACGGCGCATGCACAACCGAGCCTTACCCACTCATCGATCTCCCAACAGACCGATGTTTCATTAAATCACGGGGAGCCACGTAATCTATCACTGCTTCACTTGGAAGCAGGAGATTTTGAACTAAGTGGTAGTCAGCCCCACACCACTGAACTTTCTTGAACACATCGAGTCTAGGTGTCCTCACTACCTAAAAGTTTTATATTTTTTAGGACACATACATTTTTTTTTCATCTGGACTTTGTGACCAGATCAGAACTTTCGTAGACATGTCATTCTAGGACATGCTTCGATGATCGGAAGGAAGTCCTGCCGTTGCAACATCAAAGCAACAACGGTTTCAGGCCATCGACTATGAGCTACACTCCTAGATCGATGTTAACGGGACGCCTATGTGGCCCTGGTTTATAAAGCCCTATTCTCGTAGGCCACGTCTCAGAGTTTAACTCTGAAGTCGTGTCCACGGACTGCCTTTGTGGCTCCGTCAGGTTATTACCCAACCTGAGCACCCACCATTTCCGCCGCGCGTACCACTATGAAGACGGGCTCTCATGTAATTGATGGAAAAATCTGAAGGAGCCCAAGCACATTTTGACCCATTCTGTCCGGACGACGCGATCTTCTTGCCAAAGACGATGCCCCATTTTGACCCATCGCATGACGATCTCCCTAGTTCGATCTTCATGAGGGGGAGGAGCACTAAAGCAAAATGGGAGCAACACCACGACGAAAGTGCAATATAGATCAGAAATGCCAAATCTCAAGCGTCGCCAAAGAATCAAGCGAAGACCACAGAGTCCAACGATTGAAGTTGTCGCCTCATGTACGACTCTCCGATTTTAAAAGAAACTCCCCAATCACAACACAAGGTTGAACGAACGTAGGGGAGTTGAGCTGCAATCGAACGGAGAGATCGGACTCAAATGACAATATACGATCAACAACTTCAGCATGGACTTGAAGAATCAAAGCTGCGACTCGTGTACAGCTCTTCGAGTTTAAAGAGAGCTCCCAATCCCAACACAAGGTTGAACAAATGTAGGGGGAGTTGCGACAAGTGAAGGAAGAGCTGAAACACCTAAATAGAAGATTCGACTCGTGTACAGCTCTTCGAGTTTAAAGAAAACTTCCAATCCCAACACAAGGTTGAACAAATGTAGGGGAGTCGCGATTATCGAAGGGAGAGCTGGAACACAAGAAGAGAAGATCAGAACACGGTGAGCTTGGATCTCCTAAAGAAGAGGTCACAAGACAAGATAAAGGAGGAGGTGAATGAAGAAGAACATGCATGCAAATGCTTTCGCGTACACAACTCCGATACGTGTTCTTTGAGGACTCAGGACAATTACAAGACCAAGATAACCAGCGCTGAATTGCAAATGAACACAAAGGGGGAGATTGTTAGGAATATTTTATTGTGTTCAATTAAAATAGATTATCTTAATCTTGTGATTTAGGACTTAATTGTAAATATATCCGACTTGTGGATATATTAGTAATATTGGGCCCGTTAGCCCATTAGGGCTTATGTATAAATACCCTAAACACATTAGTGTTTAGGGTTGCTGATTCATTAATAGAGTTGACGACTTTGCTGAAGAACTCGCGCGCTCTCTGTTCCAACTCTACAATCCGTTTCGTGGTATTACTCATTTATTGCTTCCGTAATTCATCGTATCAGGTAATACTAATCCTATGAATCAGACCAAGGTTGGATAAAATCGGCCTAACATCTGTTTAGCGGCTACTAAGGAGGTTAGAAAACGGGAAACAGCAAATGTAGTTGTCGGGATTTATGACAGCCATTAATTTTTATTTACAAGAGAAGTAGTTTAGGTATATCGATAAGGACAATTAATCCCTAAAACAAACAACCCACCATCATCAAAAGCATACACCATCATCTAAAGGCGAGCCTAGGGCATCTTCGTAGATACAATACACCCAAAGTTTATATTATTATCTTACTTTAAAGAAAATATCATATATAATTAATCAACGTCATCCGCCAAAAGATCGCATAAAGGGATATGCATTTTTATTTTTAGCACCAACTCGTTCTATAATGAATCGAACTTAATCCAAGTGTTAATCCTTACCGCTTAAGTCAACAATCAATCTTGAAATAGAAAACAAGGTTCTCTTCTAGAAACATGTTGATTCCTTCATCCTTCTCCATTATCATTTAGCTCAACGCACATAACCTTTGTAGGCTTATAACCTAAAAATATTTAATACACATGTAATAATATTCAAACACACTCTCAATATATGCATGTGCATACGTTTGAACGCGCGTGTCAAACATTTATTTATGATGTCATATGTGTTAGAAAACTTAGAAATTTTCCCGACCAAATGTCAGCATAGATGCTCTGATGATACATCTAATGAGATAACATTTCACATCTGTATATATATATCTAAATTTATATATGTCTATCACCACACACACACACAAACACAGAGGGAGACAAGATAGCTGTAATATCAAACTCTTTTTTCATGAACATATTGAAAGTCTTGGTGGGATCATCATAGATGCTGCTGAATTTCACTGCAGTGCAGTGCAACCTTATCTCTTCTTTGTACTATATTATATATATATATCATGAAAAATAGAAAACGATGTGAAGTAAAATGTATCAAAGGGGTCGTAGAGTAGATAGTAACAATAATAACAACGGTCCCAATTCTTAGGGTTTTCGGGGTAAGGACGCGTGTAAATAGTTTTATTGCCAACCCATGTGGCTTTCCTTGTCTAGGAAGAGATTTTTTTACCATCAACTTGTTCTCATTATTGTAAAGAATATACAGATTTCTTTCTTTTCTCATGAATAACAATCCGTGACTTGTTGGACCAAAAAGAATATTCAATTTGCATGAAATGGTCGTTTTTAGTGTTGCGGTTTACGATGATCGTTGCCTTCAGCAAATTACATAATAATGATAACCAAAAATAATGATAAACATTGAAGCTTTTAAATTTTTTTTTTCTTTACGCAAACAATGGTGGAGGTTACTGTTTTATTTTTTTATTTTGTGTTCAAGCTAACCATAGGAGTTAGTTAGGTATATATGGTCTATAAAAAGACTTCGATAAGATCGATCTTCATGTGTGTCTGAGAAACAGTGTTAATCATGTGATGCCATGAACTACTTGGACTAATTAGGGAAAGGTAAATAAAAAAAATCGAGAACTCAACAACTGTATATGTATCCGTCTTAATCTCGAGCCACGTGTCTTGGGAAAAGAGGATTTGATGATTAAGAAATGAATATTACCACAAGGTGAGTTTATTTTCTTAATCAGGAATTAATTATTTTTCAATCACTTTGAGGTGGTAATAATAATGCTTTGGGATCTCATCAGCTCCATAATACGATACTTACCAAGCTATATACCAAACGACGGTGGCATTCTCGCAAATATTTCGTATAGAATGAGTCATTTCCAATGACCAAACTCTATAAAAATAACCAGCTTTCTTCATTAATACCCCAACAACCATCAATTTAAATGCACAACTAAATTCTTATAATAATATCACGAACAAGAAAGAAAAAGATAACGAGAGATAAAGAGAGAGAGTATGAACCCCAATGATCAGATGGTACTCATTTCCCAGTACTATCCACCTGGGATTTACCCTCAGCATCATCAGTTTATACCACAACAAGGTATATTTACGTCAATTAATTTCGAGTAAGTGCATGGACTTAATTTGTAACTGCTAATATATGTAGTTGCAGAAACCGAGGGTAACAATAATTCGAAGCCAAGAAGACGGCGGAAGAAGAACAAAAAAGGCGATCAAAACTCGACAACGATGAGCAGCAAGAGAAAGCTGAGCGAAGAGCAAGCGAATATGTTAGAGCAAAGCTTCGTAGACGAACACAAATTAGAATCTGAGAGGAAGGATAGGCTTGCCGCCGAGCTCGGCCTTGACCCAAGGCAAGTCGCCGTATGGTTCCAAAACAGAAGGGCCCGTTATAAGAGTAAGAAGCTCGAGGAAGAATACGCCAAACTCAAAGCTCAACACCACACAACCCTCTTCGAAAAATGCCGTCTAGAATCCCAGGTAGTAATAAATTCATTGTAAGCATCAGTTCAACGCTTAGTATTGAATGCTGAAGCAAGTTCTGTGTCTCCCAAACTGAGGGCATGTTCTGCAAAACATACGCTGAGTCATATAGCACATACACACGTGTACGAACGTAGTTTATGGACATGACATGTGTTTTAAATTCACGTCACGTGTGTTTGCAGCTTTTAAAGGTGAAGGAACAGCTCGACGAAGCTGAGAAGGAAATGCAGAGGCTATCTGCCGAAAGATTATCGTCATCAGTTGATGGGTTTTCGAGCAACAGTAGTCCATGTTCGTCTTTCTCGGTGGAAGAAGCTGCTGCTGCTGCTGTTAATATGTATCATCAACCTTCTGCTTTTCTTGGAGAAGAGGAGATTATGCTGAACAACGTCTTCTATGACAACGATTACGTTCACGGCTTGGAGACGTGGGATATTAATCTCTATAACTATATGTGATTAGTCAAATCACTTGGTCGTACCGTAGTTATTAGTGATGTTAATTAATTATGGAATCATGGAATAGTAGTATGTGTCTAGGCTAGGAAACTTATATTAGTAATGTAACGTAATGACTTGTTTATAACTGTCACTAAATATGCGATGAATCGGTTCAGCTATCAATTCAAGAATCAATGTCTCCTATAGCGCAAAATCCATCGTCAATCATCCCATAACACAGACGAGGGTGCAGAGACATAGAAATCAACGTAAAAAGACAAAACACTTGACGAAGCATTGCAAGAAACTGTCTATGGATTGGCTACGAAGGAGACGACGACGGTCAAGTCATCTAATTTACCTCCGCAATAAGTATAGCCAGCTTCTTCAGCAGCTACTGCAAATGGGCTACGATGTTTCCTATCTAAAGCTCTTTCGCGGGCAATAACAGCAATCTTCTCTGCAGTAGCATCAGGGCTGAGATTTTCACTCACTGCCTCCCCTACAATACCTGCCACCTCCTTACCGAATAAGTTGTCGAACAAACCGTCGCTCCCCGCCACTATAACATCGCCAGGTTCGACGGGAATTTCGAACATCTGAAGGAAAGATTACAGAGCTCAAGATTCAGACCACGTTCAAGAAATGGAATCAACAGCTTATTATGTTAGGTGTTCGAACTGGCCTGTCCAGAACTTGGCACATCAGCCCTATCGCCGCGTTCGAGCTGATATGTGAAGTTGAAACCGTGCTGTTGTACAGGAGATTCGAAGATTAACGAGCCATTTCTGACGACGATGAAGCCACTGTCTCCAAGGTTGATGGCGTGAAGATTCTGCTCAAAATGTGGAAAGTTATTACCAGACGAAAAGGGAAGAGACTTTTAAGGTTTAAAAGATAAAGAAGATGCGAAAAAAAGACCTGATTTTTTAGGGAGATGATGCAAGCAGTTGAGGATCCCATGGCTTTAGTCTCAGAATGTGCCTTTTCTAACACCTTCAAGGGATCGACTTCGCCCTCTGATGATTCTCGGATTGCCCTGACAGAATTGGACATTAGCTCCCGGGAATAATTTCCAGCATTTACGCCAACGTCTGCCCAGCCACCAACTCCATCAGCAACGCCTATGACTTGCTCTTCTTCGCAGATGAAGTAAGCATCTTCTCCACCAGTTTCTACTTTCGCGGGGTGCGGCATGTAACACACTCCGCTCACTAGCTTCAAGGCGTTGCTGGGACTTGGCTTCTTTCTGGTAAGTTAATTTGTAGGGTTAACAAAGGAAGTCAAGAATCTAATTGGTGGGGTTGACAAAGGAAATCAAGAATTTTACAGTTTTGAGCTCAAAGCAGAATCTAGTTTGGAAAGAACTCACTGTGCATCAGCGAGGGCAAGACTTGAAAGCTGCTCAGCAACTGAAGGTCCATCTTTGGAAACTTCAGGCACAACACCATCTGAATAGCACGAGGAAGAAGACTTCAAGTCCTTTGAGAAATGTCTCACCATGCCCATCGACCTTCCTTCGATATGCAAAGCTCTTCCTTGGGAAACATAAGAGCTCTGCATACCCACCCTTGCCCTAAGACATGTCTTATGCATCCTATCTCCGTAATAAACGCCGATGGGTTTCAATAAACCAGGTATATTACAACCGTTGATGATACTAAGCTGTCCACCATCATATCCCCAGATGCAACTATCGAACCAGAAGTAGCCATGGCCTTGCTTGGTGTACTAAACACTATCGCAGATGGTAAAATATGTTTGGTTGGAGATATTACAACAGCTCGCCTCAGATTAATTGTTTTTGCAGCTCTTAACAAGCCAAAACTAGAAGCAAGATTAATGTTCGAGAACAACCCAACTGACATTCTAACTTTCTCAGATAACAGAACGAGCTCGATTTGAGGTTACCATAGAAAGTGCCCAGTGTACGCAACAATCTTTTCTCAGTTTGGATGATGGCCCTTCGTCGAAATAAGACCTGAAAAGAAAAAAAAAAAACATGAAAAGAAAATGAAATGGACAAGACAGAACTAAGGGTAAGAGATCTTTCAATAACCTGAAACGAGATTGTAGAAATAGTACCTTAGCTGATAAATCAGAGCTTGTGGCCTCTCTTCCTTATCAGAGCATCTGAAGACGCATTACAACAGCTGCATTTCCCTAATTTACTACAACTACGCCGAACAACCAAGAAAAAGAAGGATTTTGTTACGATTTCATTGAAAATTAAAAAGACCTCCCTTTTATAATTGTATGAATTCCCCACAGTAATAAGACGGTGATTGGGCCTGCGACCCTCACTTGCCCAGCCCAATCGTAAAGCCCAATATCACATACACAATTTAAGACGGCGGAGATGACGTGGCAACCGAAGTTCGGCATGAGAGTTTGGATTTTTTAAGATGTTTAGGAATTCTAAGAAAAACCTTTGTCATTGATACCATGATATATGCATACATGATACATGGAGATCAAAGTTAATTTTCTTAAGCAAACTACGTCTCCCTATATATCCTCGCTCTCTACATGAGATGAAACCTAAAGGTACAAACAAAATATCATGATTTGGCGTTCAACTGAGATATGATGCGAACGAAAGAATCTTCGCTGCAAGGAATGGTTAGCCCACCCATTGGATGATTGTATCCAAATTCTTCCTCAGCTTGGCACAACAAATCTTGAAATAAAGGGTGATTCAAGTACGAAACTGGGATGACAAATCTCTTCATGCTTGTTATTTCTCCTACATAAACTGCACAATGTCCCTTTGGAACTTCAAGAACAAGTGACGATGATCTTGATAAAGCCCATCTTTTCTCGGCAGACAGCGATCTCCGTAGCTTTCTAACAATGGCCATGTTGGTTGAGTTAGATGGTAGAGTTGATAAATAAGGAACTTTTAGTCTTTGTTTGGGCAACTTCTTGTTAATTGATGATTGCAAATGGGAGAGTTTCGTGCCTTATATATATCGAGAGGTGAGGTGTTCTAATTGTCTTATCCTTCTTAATATGAGGATTATTTGAGTGGTCGAAACATTGGCACAGCACAGCACAAGCGTACGAGGAAATTATCACATGGCTTGTTCTTGGTTGTTCATAGAGATTTCAAACACATTCAATCAATTTTGGGCTAATGTCTTGTCTAGCGTTTGTTCAAGGATGATCATCCAAAGAAGGTCCACATTTTCCATGACTTGTTTAATATCAACTGGCCGTAATTAAAGGATATGAAACTGAAAGAAGGGTATAGTTTGTTGGGCAGACATGAAAAGGCTTTGAAGTTCCCATGTGATTAAATAAGTTGACAAGTAGACAACAATTAAATATATTTTCTTCAAAATTGTCCCAATTCCAACAGTTCTAGTTCTGGTATTAACAGATTGAGATAGACGACATCCAATGGTTTTGCTTTTTTAGGGTTTCGCCTTCTCAAGAAAGTGTGACCCGCCGATAGTTGACGATAAGTGCGAAAGCCTTATGCCATTTATTATAGGGTAATTTTATTGCTACCCAACTTTTTTCTATTTGCACCCCCTAATTAATATGTAGAGTAAACATTAATTATTATCAATTACATACCCCATATAAAAAGGAAAAAATGAGCTTTCTGTTAATAACTTAAGTAATATGTAAAGTAATATTAAATAAATACCTGATTAAAAAAAGACAATTTTTTCCATCTGGCGGGCATGATAAATGAAGGCCCACCCCACCCTACCGCGGGTAGCGGGCTTGGTGGGCCCAGTCCGTGCTAAAAAATAAAAGCGAAAAAATTATATCAAAAAAGAAAAAAAAAACATTAAAATAAACTAATGAAGTTTAATACTCCTAATCAAATCTAAATTTCTTTCATAAAAATTTATTTTGTTATTAAATTTGATTAAACTAAAAATGGATCTAAAAAATATAAAAACATATATAATTCATTTATATTTCAACTTTCTTACAAAAATATATTATGATATTTCGTGGGCCTCGAAAATGGCAATCCGCCCGCCCTACAGGCGGGTAGCGGGCCTGGTGGGCCCGACTCATCTTAAAAAATAAAAATAAAAATATATAAAAAATAACTAAAAATATTAAAATAAATTGATGAAGTTGAGTTACTTCTAATCAAATTTAAGTTCTTTAATAATAATTTATTCATGTTACTAAATTTGATTAATTAAAAACTGGATCTCAATTAATATAAAAACTATATAATTCATTTATATATTAATTTTTTAAAAAATGTAATTTTTGATATTTGACGGGCTTACCCGCATAGGCCCGTCCTCTGGTGGGCCTGAGAAATGACAGCCCCCTCACTTTGGCGGGCCCACGGCCCGTGGGCCCATTTGACAGTACCAGGGGTGGGCGGGCCCGCAGGCCACGGGCATTTTTGCTAGTTCTAAATGTGTCATTGGTTAAAATGACTTAATTAATAATTTTTGAATAGTCCATGTAATTAATATTATTGATTTAATGGAAAATAAGTTAATAAAATATTTTTTTTATTGAATCATGTAATTATATAAAATTATTATTACAAAAATCAAGTGTATTGGGATAGAGTGGTATAGGGGGTGTAAGGGGTGTGATTTGTGAATAGTATGATGTTGTTTTTATTGTGAGATCTGATGTTTCAACTATTGCAAAGACGACCGATTCATGTGATGAACCATGTGCTTTTGTTTATTAGCTTCACTAGTAACCTAACCACACATATCTAGTGAATGTAATTAATTGTCTCTTCTGATCCACAGCCCATTTCTAGGACTTCTGAATTGGCATCTCTATCTATATATACATATACTTCTTCTAAACTCACCATTATACTCACCAAACTAAATTTGTTAATTAGCCGCCATATTCTCTCAGCTTTCAGAGTAACCACTTCAATTTTCTAACTGGGTTCATCTAGATTATTATACAACCATGGCAATTGTCAAAAAGCTAAGGCGATCACTGTCCGCCGAGAGAAAGAGATGGGCTTTATGAAGATCATCATCACTAGCTAGTTCTTGAAGTTCCAAAGGGACATTGTGCTGTTTAGGTAGGAGACAAGAGCATGAAGAGATTTGTCGTCCCTATTTCATATCTGAACCACCCTTTATTTTGTTAGGTCCAGCCTTTGACAAGGCAACGCACACCAAAGAAGAACAAAGAAAAAATAATATTATATTATAATATTATTTAATGAAAGGTTCATATTGAAGGGCGACGCGGCGGATTCCTGGCCACCCGTTTCGAGT
The DNA here is from genome assembly GCA_027422505.1 of Craterostigma plantagineum. NCBI lineage: Eukaryota > Viridiplantae > Streptophyta > Magnoliopsida > Lamiales > Linderniaceae > Craterostigma > Craterostigma plantagineum. The sequence goes on from JAPQWV010001568.1 coordinate 38,538, forward strand.
GGTCCAGAAGAGCTGAAGACATCTATAAATAGGCTGAGGATTCTTCAGTTATTATCATCACAAGCTCATTCGAGTTTTACTAAATAGAGAGAAGTAGTTCGAGTGAATTGTGAGGTTATCAGTTCAGGTAGAAACTGATAGGGTTCCACATCCACAGAGAGGTGTGAGGTAAACACGAGTGGTAAAAGTGAGATAGTAAAAATTCGAGGGTTGTAATTTTTACTATAGTGAAGATTTTGCCGACTCGGCCGTGGTTTTTCCCTCTTCGTTAACAGAGGGTTTCCACGTTAAAATTCTGGTGTTCTTTCTTACCTTACGGTAATTTATTTTTACCGTGGTAGTTACTGTGCGGGTCCCACCAAATTTACCTCGTGGGTCCTACTTCTCCCGATCGTCGTACCGAGCCAAAACGGGACCAGTTCCGCTGCGGGGCCCACTGACCACCGCGGGGCCCACCACCATTCCCAAGTGGTATCAGAGCTTGATAGTATTCTGAGTATGCTCTGTGGTTGCAGCTTTGACTGATCTTCCACATCAGAAAAGATACTAGTAGGTTGCTGGTAGATTTTGACGGCCATGGAGAACGACGGAGGAATGATCAAGCTGACAGTAACGAATTACTCCATATGGAAATCAAGGATGGAGGATTATCTTTATTGCAAAGACCTCCATGAACCAATCGAAAATGCAGGCAAGATGCCTGAAGGCGGGAATGCTGATCTATGGAAGAAATTGCAAAGAAAGACGCTAGCTGTGATCCGCCAATGGGTGGACATTAGCCTCTACAACCACGTCCGAAATGAGACAGACCCTACAAACTCTGGACGAAATTGGAGGGTATGTACGAGGTGACAAATGCGCTGAGCAAGGTATTCATGATGCGAAAACTCATGAATGTGAAGCTGAACGAGGGACGATCAGTTGCTGAACATCTGAATGACTTTGAAGGGCTGGTAACTCAACTCACAAGTGCCGGTCTAGTCCTTGATGATGAGCTACAAGCTTGTCTACTACTGGGTTCTCTACCTGATAGCTGGGATACGTTGGTAGTATCGCTCACCAACTCGGCACCAAGCGGTAAAGTCACGATGGAGATGGTGAAAAACAGACTCTACAATGAAGAGCTGCGACGGAAGGATGCCGCCAGTACCAGTACGGGAAATCAGGCCCTTGTTATGGAGAATAGGGGTCGGAGCAAGAGTAGAGGACCAAAAGGATACGACAAGTCAAAAGATAGATCCAAGTCCAGGGAGATGAGGAAGTGCTACCATTGTGGTAAAATTGGCCACTTACAAAGAAACTGTAGACTTCTCAAAGGAAAACAGAAACAAGACGATGACAAGAACACGTCTGCAATCGCCTCCAACGATGCTGGAGAGGTTACTCTGGTGAATGAAGCAGACTGCTGTCATGTTGCGGATGCAAGCACCGAATGGATAGTGGACTCTGGTGCCTCCTACCATTGTGTTCCAAGGCGTGAATACTTCTCCACATATAAGGCGGGAAACTTTGGCACTACCAAGATGGGTAACCAAAGTGTTTCTAAAATAGTGGGGATCGGTGATATCTGTATCCAGACAAGCGTAGGGTGCACATTACGGCTGAAAGATGTGCGACACATTCCAGACCTGCGTCTCAATCTGATTTCTGTGAAAGTGCTGGACAATGAAGGATACTATAACGAGATGGCAAATAGCTACTGGAAACTCACCAAGGGATCGTTGGTGGTAGCGAGAGGAAAGCTATGCTGCTCGCTATACAAGATGCACGGAACGATATGTGCTAACCAACTGAATGCAGTTGAAGATGATGATTCTCCAAATTTGTGGCACAGACGGCTGGCGCACGTAGGAGAGAAGGGGTTGAATGTCTTGGCTAAAAAGTCCCTCATACCAGTAGCCAAGGAGAAAGCGCTGAACCCCTGCGATTATTGTTTATTTGGGAAGCAACATAGAGTTTCATTCGCGAAGAACTCAACCAGGCGAATGAAGAAGTTGGAGTTGGTACACTCTGACGTATGCGGACCCATGGAAGCCGAATCTCTGGGAGGCAGTAAATATTTTCTGACCTTCATTGATGATGCGTCTCGCAAGACCTGGGTATATCTGTTGCGGACGAAGGACCAGGTTTTCTATTATTTCAAGAAGTTCCATGCGATGGTGGAAAGAGAAACTGGAATGCCGCTAAAGTGTCTACGCACAGATAATGGTGGTGAATACATCTCTCGGGAGTTCAGAGATTATTCCACGAAGCATGGCATTAGGCATGAGAAGACAGTTCCTGGTACTCCTTAGCAAAATGGTGTCGCTGAGAGAATGAATCGGACAATTATGGAGAGAGTCCGAGCGATGCTCAAGATGGCTAATATATCTAAGTCATTTTGGGGGGAAGCTGTCAACACTGCAGTCTATCTTATCAACCGGCTACCTTCATCGGCGTTGGATTTCGATGTACCAGAGAAGGTGTGGACCGGTAGAGACATCTCATATTCCCATTTGAGAGTGTTTGGCTGCAAGGCGTTCATGCATGTGCCCAAGGAGCAAAGATCGAAGCTTGATGATAAATCAAATCCTTGCATCTTTGTTGGGTACGGAGACGAGGAGTTCGGCTACAGACTTTGGGATCCAAAGAAGAAGAAGACTGTTCGAAGTCGCGACGTAGTATTCCATGAGCATGAGATCATGGGCGACTCAGATGTGGATGTGACGAAATCCACAGGTGGCGGTGTAGACGATTATACACCAGCCAGCATTCCATATGACGGTCTCACGGAGGAAGGAATGCATCAATCAGAGCCTGAATCAGAAGAGCCAGCCATTGGAGATGATGAACATGTCGTAGATGAACACACCGAAGGTACTGAGCAGGGGGAGCCTTCGGATGTGCAAGAAGCAGTTGAACCTCATCTGAGAAGGTCAACTAGGGAACGCCAACCATCTACGAGGTATTCGAGTTCTGATTATATTTTGATTACTGATGAGGGGGAGCCAGAGAGCTTCCAGGAAGTACAATCTTGTAGGGACAAAGATTGTTGGACAAAGGCCATGCAAGAGGAGATGGATTCTCTGAAGAAGAAGAATGATACGTACGAGTTAGTTCGATTACCAAAAGGAAAGAAGACACTCAAGAACAAATGGGTGTACAAATTGAAGAAGGATGATGGCAAGCTGGTCAGATACAAGGCTCGATTAGTGGTCAAAGGTTTCACTCAGAGGAAGGGGATCGACTTTGACGAGATATTTTCACCGGTCGTGAAAATGAGTTCAATCAGAGTCATACTGGGACTAGCTGCTACAATGGATCTTCACTTGGAGCAACTCGACGTGAAGACCGCATTCTTGCATGGTGATCTTGATGAGGAGATATATATGGAACAACCCGAAGGGTTCGAGGTTAGAGGTAAAGAGGACATGGTCTGCCGGTTGAAGAAAAGCTTGTACGGTCTGAAACAAGCTCCACGGCAGTGGTACAAGAAATTTGATTCTTTCATGGTGCATCAGGGGTTCAAGAGAACAGATGCAGATCCATGTGTTTACGTCCGGAGATACTCTAACGGTAAATTTATCGTTCTTCTCCTGTATGTTGATGATATGCTAATTGTCGGACAAGATGCAGAGATGATTAGCAGGTTGAAGAAAGATTTGTCAAAGACGTTTGACATGAAGGATTTGGGTTCGGCAAAACGGATTCTCGGAATGGAGATTACCCGAGATCGAAAAGCTGGGAAATTATGGTTATCCCAGGAGCGCTATATGAACGAGTTCTGGAGAGGTTCAATATGAAGTATGCTAAGCCAGTTAGCACGCCACTTGCCGCACACTTTCAGTTGCGAAAGAAATCCGGTCCATCAACAAACGAAGACGGAGAAGATGTCCCAGATGTTCCATATTCATCGGCGGTCGGAAGTTTGATGTACGCCATGGTGTGTACGAGGCCAGATATCGCTCACGCAGTTGGCGTTGTGAGTCGATTTCTATCGAATCCCGGGAAGTCACATTGGGAAGCAGTGAAGTGGATCTTGAGGTACCTGAGAGGAACTTCCAAATTATGTCTAACGTTTGGAAGTGGTAAATGTTTTCTTACAGGCTATACGGATGCTGATATGGCCGGTGATCTTGACAGCAGAAAGTCAACGTCGGGATACATATTTACATTCTCAGGGGGAGCTATCTCATGGCAGTCGAGGTTACAGAAATGTGTTTCTTTATCAACTACTGAAGCGGAGTATGTTGCAGCAACAGAAGCTGGCAAGGAGATGCTCTGGTTGAAGAGATTTCTTCAGGAGTTGGGAATTCAGCAGGAGGAGTACATAATATTTTGCGATAGTCAAAGTGCTTTGGACTTGAGCAAGAATACTATGTATCATTCGAGGACGAAACACATCGACGTTCGTTACCATTGGCTCAGACTGACTGTTGAGGAAAAAGCGTTCAAGCTGGAGAAGATCCACACAGACAAGAATGTTGCGGACATTCTGACGAAAGTTATTCCCAAGGAGAAGACTGAATTCTGCGTCAGGGTCGCTGGCATGGGCTATCGCTGAGGCGGCAGGAGATCTCCCCCGAAATAATGAATAAGGCTGGAGGGGAAGAATTGTTAGGTCCAGCCTTTGACAAGGCAACGCACACCAAAGAAGAACAAAGAAAAAATAATATTATATTATAATATTATTTTAATGAAAGGTTCATATTGAAGGGCGACGCGGCGGATTCCTGGCTACCCGTTTCGAGTGGTCCAGAAAAGCTGAAGACATCTATAAATAGGCTGAGGATTCTTCAGTTATTATCATCACAAGCTCATTCGAGTTTTACTAAATAGAGAGAAATAGTTCGAGTGAATTGTGAGGTTATCAGTTCAGGTAGAAACTGATAGGGTTCCACATCCACAGAGAGGTGTGAGGTAAACACGAGTGGTAAAAGTGAGATAGTAAAAATTCGAGGGTTGTAATTTTTACTATAGTGAAGATTTTGCCGACTCGGCCGTGGTTTTTCCCTCTTCGTTAACAGAGGGTTTTCCACGTTAAAATTCTGGTGTTCTTCTTACCTTACGGTAATTTATTTTTACCGTGGTAGTTACTGTGCGGGTCCCACCAAATTTACCTCGTGGGTCTCACTTCTCCCGATCGTCGTACCGAGCCAAACCGGGACCAATTCCGCTGCGGGGCCCACCACCATTCCCAACATATTTCAAGGTTTGTTATGTCAAAGCGGAAGAAGAGTTCGGTTACAATCATCCATTGGGCGGACTACGATTCCTTGCAGCGAGGCGATGTTCATTGAATTAACTTCTCAACTAGCAGGAAACCACAAGACGATGACGTATATTATATTACATCCCACGTACTTAGTTTTAGAGAAGCGATTAAAAAAATCAAATCTTGGAATTAGCTTACGATCGGGCTTTATGTCGGGCACTTACTACAATCAAGGCCCGTCAACACGTCCATTTGGGCTTTATGTCGGGCACAGAAGGCCCATCCTAGCCCGGAAGCAATATAAATAAACATTATTATTAAGAAAAGATTCTGTTTTTTTTTTTCAAGAAATAGAAGAAGAAATCGCTATTAATAGTTCATATGGGTGCGTCAGTCTCTGCGTAGGGCATGCATGCATGCATCAATGCATGGATTCGTAAAGATCTACTTTACATATTGCTGTAGAGGAGTAGCATTGGTGGTACGTACTTTGTGACGCGTGCATATATTCATCAATAATAGACATATATTTCTAAAAGTAGGTATCTAATTAAAGCCGTTTAAATCTCCAAGGACTGCCAAAGACTCCACGCCAGTGATACTCATACTGTTTTACTAGTCTCTTTCGTGTAATACTTCGAACGGCCCTCCATACGCTGCTGATATCCATTTTGTCTTTATGAGCAAAATCATCAAACTGTTGTGTATATCTATGAGCCTTTCAATAGATATCTGTGTCGTTTTCAGTTGATCTATCGAACATTTCCTCCTCCCCATTAATGGACGATATGATAATGCCATATATATCGTAATGAGATTCTCTTACGCCGTACGACGTCATCTTTCCTCATCATACGTGAATATGCCGTGCTACACATTTACACCAACAAATATCAAATAATATATATATACGTATATGATATTTAACCTATTCATCAGCACTGAGACACGGTACTGAGAAGAGGCAGGTAAAGTAAGTAAATATCTTAAGCTTTGGTGAGACAAAGAGATAATACTATAGTTGAAATTATACGTACAATTCAATCTATATTTCGAGGAAAGGTGATGTGGTGAGGCAGTGTACGCAAGGACATTCATACCACAAGTAAACAAACAACCATAAGAATGGGTAGCCATCGATTAGGACAAAGTTGGGATGGATACACTTGCATTACACGCAATCATGGATATGTGTCTGAACAATCAGTCACGGTTTTCATTGCAGGCGTATGGTACCAATCTTACTCCATGTAAATCATCGGTACTTACAAGAACGAGGGTAAAAAGAGTATGAGATGAATTGAGTTATTAATTTATGGATATATAAGGAATTGAGATGGACCCATTTCATTTCATGTATTGATTCGTTAATAAGCATCATCATTACTTGTATAATTTCTGTGGGATCCTCTCCGAAAAAAACCCATACAATCAAGAATTGACCATTATATTGATTAATCTTTGACGGAGTGAGGTTAGGCATTATTTGTATTCCCTCACCAAGTAAATTATTACAATTTATGGAGACGATGAAACAACTAATTATTACACGGATAATGAGTTTCGTGATTAAAAAAAGATCCATTTATTTTTAAATATAACATATAGGTCGTCCCCTAATTATGCAGTCCGATTAAAAGGTCTTCTCATGTTTCCCTAACTCGGACATAGCCCATCAAATCTATCTTCCTTTCACTTTATTGGGATAGGATTGACTAATTAAAGCTTATGACTTCTTAACAATAACACATCAATTACCAGATAAAGAAAGAAAATTGAACAGAAAATACACGGGGAGAGTTACTAATGTACCCAAAAAAACTAGAGAATTTCAAATGCTTAGAGCATCTCCAAGGGTCCTCTATACATGGAGTTGGACACCATGTATGAGGTTGGAGGAGCTCCAACGACCCCTCAAACGCCACACCAAAATGGGGGATTGAACAGTATTACGCTATATATAGCGGGCACTGTTCACCTCTATACACAACACACACCACAATATATATATATTAATTTCTTTTATTCTTTAATTATTTAATTATATGTGTAATCATGATTAAATATGTATTAGCTAAAACTTCGTAATTTATTTTTTGATAGTGTTTCGGAAAATTATATGATTGTTTCACTTATAAAATAAATTAATGAATATTTTAGATCACTTAATTATTTTGAAAGGTATTTCAATAAATTATTTTAAAATTCAAAGTATAACGAAATGCATACTTTAAATTAAATATAATAAATTATAGTGTGATTAATCCATATAGAGGAAAATATAGAGGAGATTGTTGGAGTTCAATGATACTGTTCAAACTCTATAGCTGGAGGAATTGTACTGTTGCAACTTTATAGGTAGATGAGCTGTTGGAGATACTCTTAAAAGATATACATAATGTACGCAGCTGAGGAAGAAGCTGTGGAGAAACGACGACAGAAGAACGAGGAAGAGATAAACTGAAAAGTAATTGACTATATATATGCTTCGAATTAGTTAAGCTCTACTACTGTTGTAGTCTCAACTCAGACACAGCATGGCATGCATCGTAAAATGCCTGAACAATGACGTCATGGTACCTCGTCGAATTCAGAGAGAGAAAGCACTGAAGCAACTGCTCCAATTCCCTTTCGTCGAACATATTTTTTCTCCAAAACCATGTCGACCATGGAGATCTTGAAGTCCTCGTACGGATCCCTCGATTTCTTGACGACTGCGAAGCTCTCCTTCACTTTCCCGTCTATGGTGCACGGTATCAGCTTTTTAAACACCGACAGCCTCGCCGGCGTCGCCGCCTCCGAGCGCCTGGACTTGACGATCTTACTCCTCCGCCGCTGGCATGGAACGTAGGCGGCGTCGTGGGAAGCAGAGGCGCCCTCGTCGGTATCCGTCGACCAGCGCCGGCCGGCGTGGCGGTTGTAGAGGCAAGGCGATTCCTCTTCTTCCTCTTCGCTGGTGAACGAGTTGGGCCAGCTGCTCTCGGCGGAGGAGGTGGCGGCGCTGAGGCTTACGGGCGGCGGGAGGCCGCGGGTGGCCCGCTTCTTCGTCCGTCGACGGTGGCGTCGCTTTGGCGGCGGCGTCGGCGTGGCGGTGATGACGTGGTACTTGGGCTGTGTTTGGAAGGTATAGTACTGCAGCTGTGGCGGTGGTCGAAGGGTGGTTGAAGTGACGTCGTCATGGTTGAACGACGTCGGCCGCTGCCGTGATTTCGCCGCCGACGAAGGGATGGGATTTCGCGGGAGGTTGGAAGGGTCTTTTGAACGGCAAGATTGGAGAGTGGTGGCGATCGCTCTGTAGATTCGTAGCTTGAAATGCTTGGACATTTTTATTTGTATTTGTTTTATTTGATTGTGTGAAAAGTGTCATGGGAAAGTGGAGTTTATATAGAGAGAGGGGCCAAAATATTTACATTTTCGTGTTAATTAAAAGATAAGTATTAGTTTTTCTTAAACTGAATATCGTAGACTTGTACGTGTTGTAATGAACCCGTCAAATATAGGCATTCTATTCACAGCTTAGATCTCCATTAAAATCTTAGCTGTGTTTTGCCGTCTTCCATTCCAATGAGCAAAAAGCCTACTGACGTTGATTGATTAAGAGAGAGAGATGATCATATCAATGTTCGGGCCCAAATAATAAAGCCCGTTGGCCCGATTTGGCCTCTAACTGAAGCCCAATAATGGTACACGAGCCATTTGGTTGCGGTGCGGGTCAGGGCACCTGGCCGGGTATTGTCGGTTTCCACCATGGAGCGGGTCGGGTTTGCCTATCTGGCTTTTGCTGAGCTGTTGCTGTTGTGGTTGTTAGGAATTTATATTTGCTTAATATTTAATAGTATCGAATTTGTAGATTGCCTATGAGCTGAGTTGTATCGTATGTATGTATCTTCATTGACATAATAAGACACAATTTTAGTCGCCTCCACGTGAAGTAAAAACAAGTTGTAAAGAACAATCGAACGTTAAATGGAATAAACTCATCAGAATTGGATAGGCACTATAAAAAAATATATAAGGATCGTAATTTCTATATATGTTCCTTTTTATTTAGACGTGGGAGATGGTAAGTTAAATTGAAAGGCAAATTAGGAACAACAATTAACTAAAAGTTGGATGTTGTTCCAGATTAAGTGAAGATATATGTTAAATAATAATAAATACAGTAAGAATCTACAACCAAAGACAATAATAATACTATAAAATCGCTTTACAAAGACAATGGTGCTTTGGAATTACACAAATGCGTCTCTTTCTCCCCCCTCTCTCTCTCCTCTTTCCCCTCCCCCTTTCTCTCTAGTAGCTGGGATCCCATTAGTCGATCTTCTTTTCTGTAATTGAACCCGCGTGCTAAAACGCGAAATAGCAAGGTACGGCTGACAGAGAGGGGGGGAATCTTTCGGTTCCAATATTTATTTCTCTCACTCTTTGGAGTTTCTAGAAGATGAACGACCTTTTGACGGTGAGTTTTTTTTTACAGGGTACCCTTTTGTTTGAGGTTTATTATGTTACCATTGATCTGATGAGAGGCAGGTGGTTTATTGCCTTTGATGTTGATAATTTTCGAAGCGGTGTAACTTTAAAGATGAAGTTTTTTGGCTGTTCAATAAGATCTTTGGTGATTATTATAATCTTGCCGTATTGATGTCAAATTGGCGTAATATTGGTTTTCTTTGTTTTGATCTCTATGATTTGAATGCATTGGGTAGGAATTTGTTGTTGAAGATAACTTCTTGTTCTTAATTATGAATTATATTATTTTAATGCTGAAATATGTGGATTAGAAGAATCTGGTCCAGTTAGCATATGGGAGAGTGAAAGCCTGAGTTTTCTTTTTGTATTCCGTAGTTGAATGTTGAATAAAGTTTGTCTTGTTGGGGGTGACCATTTTATAATAATGAATTACAGGGTGTTTGTTAGATGTATTAATTTTTTTTATGTTTATTGAATTGTCTCATCAATGTTTCCTTTTTCGACAAAAACCGTCTTAAACTTGTTATGCTTATTTCCATCCTTATCTTTGTCCCTTTCATTGTAGCTCAGTGTTTATTTTACGAATTTGTTGTAATTGTGACATGCATAACATGATGGCTTCTAAGGAAGACTCTCTGTATAGTCATCGAATCCCAAAAATTTTATAGTTATATACATATGTGAATTATTGTATTTAACTTTATATTCTTTTATCTCCATTGTGCAGGATTCTTTTGTCATCCCACATAATGACGGTAACAGAAATGGAGATATTGAAATGGGAGTGGAGAGTCAAGTGAACTCGGGTGACCTAGGCCTGCAGAATTTCTTTAAGCAGGTGTCTACAACTTAGCTATATGATTGCTTGTGATCGTTGGAAGGAGTTATTACATTGAACTCTTTATCTTCTGCAACGAACGCTATATTGATTTGTTTCACAGATAAGTTTTCACCCAGCTCTCATTTGATATTGCCAGGTTCAGGAGATTGAGAAGCAATATGAAAAGCTCAACATACAACTGAGAAAGCTTCAGGTTTGTTTTATTAGCAACATTGTCTTATGAGCTGCTCATGCAGCGTCACCAAGAACTATTGATGGGGGGATCTATTTTTCTTTAATACAATTTTACCAATTTTCTGATTATAGGATGCACACGAAGAGTCAAAGGCAATTACCAAGGCTGCTGCCATGAAAGGTATAATTCCCGTCCATCTTGAAGTGTAATAGCTTATCGAATGATGCTAGAATCTCTTTATGCGACCATTTGATGCATGATTAAGATCTTAGTTGCAGAGACATTGTCTTTTCGTAGTTCAGGAATATTTGCTATTGGAGTTTGGGATGTCTCAACTTTAACATTTCATGGTTGTTTTGTGATTCAGCTATCAAGAAGCGAATGGAAAAAGACGTTGATGAAGTTGGCAAAATTGCACGTCTTATTAAGTTAAAAGTTGAGGAACTTGACAAAGAGGTGAGGACATTGACATTATATCATCCATTAATTTTTTATTTTGTTTGTGCTGTTAATTTTGTTCTTTTTTGTCCAGAATTTGGCCAACAGACAGAAGCCTGGATGTGGAAAAGGATCAGGAGTGGACAGATCAAGAACAGCAACAACAGTGTAAATTATCTTCGCTTAAATAAGTCCCCCTTTAATCATCTTGTCATATAAACTGATTGGTTGTTTTTTAATCCAATTAATGATTCAAAACAATCAGTACTTTGAATTCCTAATACATTATGCCTCATTTCAGAGCCTTGAAGAAGAAGTTTAAAGACAGGATGTCCGAGTTTCAGGTTCATAAGCTACAAATTTCATTGTTTTCATTTTGAATACTTTTCTCCGCCCTTTAAAGTTCTTATTTTCTCTCCTCTTTCAGACTTTGAGAGAGAACATACATCAAGAATATCGTGAAGTTGTGGAGAGGCGCGTGTTTACAGGTTATGATAACTACACTTGGGAACTTATCATCTTCTGATTTGTTCATAGGCTGTTTTGTTAGAGAAAGAAAACCCGAGCGATTCTGATGGTTACTTGTTTTTATATTGTTTTTCAGTGACTGGCACCAGAGCTGATGAAGAGGTCAGTAAGAGTATTCAATCCTTCATTTTCTTTTCATAAAAACATACATAACAGGTGCATATTAAAGTATCCTTTGTTTGCAGACAATTGATAAATTAATAGAGACAGGAGACAGTGAACAGATTTTTCAGAATGCCATTCGTGAACAAGGCCGAGGCCAGGTGCTCTCTCTCTCTCTCTCTCTCTTTATCTCGCTCTCTCTTTCTGAAAGTTTACGTTCTTCTTTCAACAGTGCATACTATGCAATGCCTCTTATATTTACATATTTTTCTGTAGGTAATGGACACACTTGCTGAGATTCAAGAGCGACACGATGCTGTCAGGGATTTGGAGAAGAAGCTTCTTGATTTGCAACAGGTTTGTTTCCTGCGTTGAAAGAAAAAAAAAAGAAGTTGCTATGACCATGCAATGATCGATCGATCTTCTTATCTGTTGTTCCGTTCTCTCTATTGCCACTCACTTAGATATTCCTAGACATGGCTGTGCTAGTGGACGCCCAAGGCGACATGCTCAATAACATAGAATCACAGGTAATAATTCAAGCAACATATCCATGAAAGAACGTGTTGGGGATTGAGAAACTAAGCTCACACGGCCTGTTACGTAAAAAAATTTCAGGTCTCGTCTGCTGTGGACCACGTTCAGAGCGGTAACACTGCTCTTCAAAAGGCGAAGAGTTTACAGAGAAACTCGAGGAAATGGATGTGCATTGCTATACTTATTCTTCTCATCATCGTAGCCATTATTGTGGTTGGCGTGCTGAAACCATGGCAGAACAAGAATGGTGCTTAGTACTTCTTTGCTCGTGTGCGATGCTGATGAGATGATGTACGATACAGAGAAAGAAAGACTGCTTACTGAGAATTAATTCTTCTTTCTTCTTCTATATATATATATATATGTTATATATGGTCTACTTCTATTCTATTGTAACGATGATTCTTTCTTTCCCTTTCCTTTCGAGGTTTGAGCAAAGCGTGCATGCACGAACATTTATTTTAATTCTTTTCTTTCAATGTGAAGATCAAGATTTGGAAATGCCAGTTTACAAGTTACATTTAACGCTATTCTTATAGTTGGTGTTGGTTGGACGTTAGAATGTAAATTGAAATGCTTGGAAAGGCTTGGGATATAAATTGTAAAAATGAAAGTATAAGGGCCAAAATGTCAATTATACATTCCTTGTTATAATCCATCCCTACTAGAAGACCTTGGTTGATTTCCTCTGATGGTGATGGCGTCAGCGAACACGACACTAGACAATCCAACCCCCGAAAACGGCGCCGTAGACCTGACGGACGTCGACGATGACGTCCCGAGGCTCAGCTCCCAAGCTCTAGACGCTCTTAAGGAATTCCTGGCCGAGCAAAATAGGCACGCCGCCGCCGCCGCCGCCGCGGAGGAGGTAGAGGAAGAGGTGGCGCTTGTGGCTGAGGATTGGCGGCTCAGCCAGTTTTGGTACGACCGCCGCACCGCCGAGACGGTAGCCGGCGAGGTCGTTTCGATCTGCGATACCTTAGCTTCTCCAAGTGTCGCGTGCGTCGCATGCCCCACTCTTTATGCTTATCTAAAGGTGCTTTCATTTCTGTTGATTAATTCTGTTGAATGTTCTTTAGTTGCCTGGACGTTGATATTTCGTAGAAGTTGAAGGTTTTGTTAGGGTTTATGAAAACTAATTGGGTAGCAGGATTAAGCTGCAGAGCTTTACCTTGACTCCCAATCAGCCTATGAGTTTTGTGGAGGAACTTATGAAGTGATCCAAACTCTCCTTTGTTCATCATATTGATTGAAAATTCATCATTTATGTTTGAAAATCAGAAAGCTGCTCCAGAAATGCCAGCGCAGCTTCTTGAGTATGACAAAAGGTTTGAACAATATGGGTCGGAATTCACGTTCTATGATTACAACCAGCCCGAGGACCTTCCTCTGTCGTTGAAGCATTCCTTTTCCGTCATAGTTGCAGATCCTCCTTACCTGGTAAGTAAGACCGATTGTTCTATTATGGCGCAATAACTCGAGCCATTTCTTGTAACCAACGGTGGAGAAATTGGGTTTTTTTTTAGTATATAATCAAATCATACACTTGTCGTGGAGTTTGGAATGTTGTTTGAGTCGTTAGTCGATTTGGTTTCAGAGCAAAGAGTGCTTGGAGAAAGTGGCGGAGACAATTAGATATCTATCTAAACCGGACAACACATACGTGTTGCTGCTCACTGGTAATAAGACACCTTTCGTTCATAGCAGGAAAAGGAAAGGCAAGTGCTTAGCTGCTGTTCTAATCGTTCGTAACGACTTTTGCAGGCGATGTTCAAAAGGATTTGGCTAGAGAGCTTTTGGGTTTGCGTCCGTGCGTTTTCAGGCCTCAACATTCGAGCAAACTCGGGAATGAGTTTCGACTTTTTACTAGCTATGATCCCGGGGCTCGACTAGCGGCTGGGAGGAGTAATAATCCTCTGTTTTTGTTTGTTTAGGCTCAGTTAGGTTTATTAGAAAATCTTTATGAGAAGAATGTTAAGAAAAAACAATGTCAGTTACTCTATGCGCTTATGACCACATTCCTCTTACTTGTGACTCTTGAGTGTTGTTATTTCACGTTTTTTATTCTTTCCTCATCCAATACTGAAATGAAATCTCAAATTGTCCGTTTCCTTGTTTTCTGTTATTATGATTTTTTTTCTTCCCAATTTTTTCATTTAATATTTTTAAATAGTCTTAGAATTAAATTTTGCAAGTGACGCATATATATATACTGAAGGTGACGTAAAATATTAGTTTTAAAGTATGATTTATTTCTCAAGTTATTTACACGGGCCAAGTACAAGGAAAGCCCAACCCGACCCATATGAACCGTGTCCTGTATTGTATGAAGCATTAATATTCCAAATCCGAGTCGTAAGTTACATTTCTGGGCTCTAGCTTCGAAATTTCTGGTGAGCAATGAGATCGAACATTGTGACCGAGGTATGAAACTTCTCTACTCTGAGCTTCTATTCACCGTCGATCTAGTAATGCATGCACTCACCAGTTTAGGATGTGCGCAATCTAGGGTTTGCTGACTTCACGATTTTTGAAAGGTTTAGCTCGAGTTTAGTTGATCCAAGCTCCTATGACAAGCATGAATTCAGAATCTTATTGCGTGATGCCATATTTAATCTTTCACTTGCTGAATTTTACTCCTGTATTGTGTAATTCAATCAGATTTTCATTTTTCCTGCTAAGGTCAAGGTATTGGTAACTTCTCTATTTTTCTAGACGGGTAGGGGTAAAGTTAAGTACTTGACGAAAGTGTAAATTAAATTGGATGGCTGATTTTTGCATGCACCGTTTCGGGATGCTTGGTGCAATTACGGTTCCTATATACATCTCATATTTTTATATTGGGTTCTAATTAAATTTGTTGTATTCATTAGGCGGGTTTGCCGACTAGGTTAAACCAATGGTGGGGCGGCATACCTCTCTTTACATCGGCAGTAGTCACGGTGTGTGGAATCATATATTTGGTTTGCTTGTTGGTAGGCTACGACTCCTTTCACGAAGTGTGTTTCTTGCCTGCCGCCGTTGTATCACACTTTCAAGGTTATTGTATTCTTTATTTATTCGTTGAAATCATCGGGGTCGTATTTCTTTTGAAATGTGGAAAAAAATGTCCGGTTCTGTAGTTCGTAACATTTTATGTTGCATGACTTTGGAGGTTGCTCGTCCGTGTGTTGCTTTTTATTATCTGCCATGTCCATCGTTGTTGAACACTCTTTAATTTCTTGTTTTTTGTTGCTTCAGTTTACAGGTTCTACAGTGGTATTGTCTTTCATGGTTCGTTGCTGCATGTTCTTTTCAACATGATGGCATTGGTTCCTATGGGTTCAGAGCTGGAAAGAATTATGGGATCCCTTCGGCTGCTTTATATAACAGTTGTACTGGCCACAAGCAATGCCATAGTACATCTTGTACTAGCAATATTTGCAGATCATATTCCTTTCCACTTTCGTGATGATTTCATCAATCAGTGTTCGATAGGTTTCTCTGGTATCCTATTCTCTATGATTGTGATAGAGACGAGTCTTACTGGAGTTGAATCTCGAAGGTTTGTGATGTCTGCATAAAAATATGGTTGAATACGTAGGATTAGAGCATTGGGCCACCGCTTATATGCGTCTGACCGTAATTTCACTTGATTTGCAGCGTCTTTGGACTTTTTAACGTTCCTGCAAAATTGTAAGTCAAAGTGCATTTCTTGAATGTTTCATACTTTTGGTAATGGTTTTCTGGAGCATCATTCGTGACACCTCAAGATGTTAGGTATGTTTGGATCCTGTTAGCTGTGTTTCAGCTTCTGATGACAAACGTCTCATTACTTGGACACCTATGTGGCATTCTTTCTGGATACGCCTGTACGTTATCTTACTCAGGAATATGTAACAATGTGTGCCAATGCTGTATTATTGTGCATTCATTTTCCACTCATTTCTTTTCCTTCTCCAGATGTTTTTGGGCTCTTCAACATCATCATCCCTGGGCCAGCATTCTTTTCATCTATCGAGTCCTCCTCTTGGCTTGTAAGTTTTCTTAGATTCATAACTTATTGAACCAAATTTTATCAGTTGTATGTTTTTATCACTTAGAAGTAAGCAAAATGGGTAAGCTAGGCATGTTTTCCTATGTCTCGTTTTCGTGTTTTTCTTATATTGCATAGATGTCAACTTACCTTAAAATTTGTGGATGTTGATGCAGTCATCTTGTGTGAGGAGACCTAAATTTATACTGTCTTCAGGTGGTGCTACTTCAGGCTACATCCCAACATACACTGGTCAGAACACCACATCCAGGTATATATCCCGAGAGTTGTAACCATTGCATTCCAAAATTATCGACGTTTTTGGCTATATTTTGATATGATACTTTTTTCCCTATGAAGTGGGTTGCTTTCTGGGATGTGGAGGAATCTATCTAATATGATCCCACAGAGAGAAAATTCTCCTCAGGTACAACCTTTTCGTATTCCATTGAATCATTAGATACAGAGGATCATTGTGGGATAAAATCAGCTAGTATTTAGGTGGTTATGCTAATATGTATGTATATATATATATATTCGTCTCAGACTGCACAGGACAATGAAAGATTTCCTGGAAGAGGAAGGACGCTTAGTTCTGGCACAAATCAAGCAGCTTCTGCTGTAGATTCAAATTCCAGTCTACATACTAGACTACTGAACGATAATAATGTGAACGGGGCATCACGCCTGTCAACAACTGTGGGAGGGCAACGAGCGTCTGATTTAAGGTAGTCTTCACTGAACCCGAATTAACTTAAATTAATCAATGTTCTAGAGCAGAAGGCTGGCGTTGTAGGTGTATTTCCGAAGATTCCAGCAACCCAATGTTACCCTATTATCCCACTAAAGGAAACGAAAAACTATGTATGAATTGACATTTTGACATTCCTCAACTATCCTTTTATTTCAGGCCACCTTCAACAAACACTACGGTGCCATCAACTAGAACACAAAGCAATCAGGTTAAAAATTATAATAATAATTGGTGCTTTCCGTTTTGTATCTGTTATTGTTTGATCATTGAAGGCATTTGCTTTCCTTGAGTATGATCTATAGGATTCAAAAGCATCTGAAGAGGAGATACAAAAACTTGTGGCGATGGGTTTCGAAAGGGTAAATATTATTGTAATTAATTACTCAGCTTAAAGTTTGTGATATATGTAGGGATCCTTAACTTTATTTACGGATAAATAAAATGCGAAAAATAATTTATGGTTATTTGTTTCAGACGCAGGTAGAAGTGGCAATAGCAGCTGCTGATGGTGACTTGAATGTTGCAGTGGAAATACTTATGAGCCAACAGGTATGTATTTATGTATTGTATGTATGTGTTCAAATCATCATCTTCGTCGTTTGTACAATGTGTTTCTTCCTTCTGTAATGAGAGTTTCTCCATTTACTCGCAGGCATAAATGAAGAAATGTGAGCGCCAAAGATTGCACCTTTTTACCACCCCCTGCAATATATAATATACTAACATAACAAGATGTGTTTGGCTACTGCATTGTGTGACTTGTAAACTATTGCCTTCTCCAATATTTTAAAGGAAAAGAAATATATGAATGCTTATATGACAAATTTTATAAATGTGTTACTGGGTGGTTTAGTTGAAGAAATGGATCGAAGCAAAATGTCATTATATAATAAAAGCAAGAAACAGTTTGCAAACTTGAATTTAAATTAGGGACCAGAGCTTGGGTTATCTATTCACTTTTAAAATTCCAAGCAGGTCATATGTATTGAGTTGATGATAGCAGAATAGCTACGACGGCCTGAGATGGAAGAGTAATCTTTCTATTTTTTAGATTTAAAAATTCAAGCTGATTTAGGTTTCTTATTATCTTTAATTAAGGTAATTAATGATGTATTATGCCACATGGAGTGTTAATTCAAAGGTAAATAATGCTGTTATGCCACGTGGACAGTGGTGGAGGCAATGTAAAATAGTGGAGTCCAATCTAATTGGACTTCAGACCCAATACTTTTTCACTGGATCCATTTAATCCCTACTATCAAAAATTTATCATATATTAAGAAAAAATGTTTCCACTGGGGTCCAATGACCCCATTGGACCTTATGTGCCTCGCCCACGGCACGTGGACAATGGTTGTCACATCACATAAGAGAATCATAAACTTCTCTAATATAAAATTAATATATAATATATATATATAGAGGAATTTTATGGTGCGAATTTTATGGTGATCACCTTATGTGAGCACCTTATGTGGGCACCTCTTGATTTCGTGCCATTCAAAATCTCACATCGACATCTAAGATTATGCCGTCTTAATTAACACCTTATAGAATCCATTAATTGACATTTCGGACGCTGATGTGCCATATCGACGCCTTACATAATATTTTTCGTGTCAACGAAATATATCACGTACAATATGACACATCAGCGTCTGAAATGTCGATTAATGGATCCTATAAGGTGTTAATACATAATCTTAGATGTTGATGTGGATTTTGAAATGGCACGAATCGATGCCACATCAACAGGTGTCCACATAAGGTGCTTACATAAGGTGAGCACCATAAAATTCCTCATATAATATATATATCTTATCTTATCTTATATAAGAATAGAAATGTAGGAGTGCTCTCGTTGCGACACGTGGCAAATATAATTGATTATAATAAATAAAATATAAACAATAAAAACTACTCATTATCCCATTTTGTACAATAACTACCCACTCTAAATATATAATTTAATATTTCTATCATTAAATAATAATTATATATATTTAATACCGTGCATTTGCACGGTTAAAAAAACTAGTATATATTAATAGATGAGTGACGGTATTGTAGGTAGGATGGGAGAAATTGATGGTGGGAGGCAACGTTTCGTGGCAACTTCGTTCATGACATATATAAAACTGAAAATCGATCAAATTTTCTACGGTTACAGATTTGATAGCTCAATATAAACACCCAGACGTCGTCGCATTTTTTATTCGAATATACAGATTTGAAATCATCTGTCCCATAAGAGCATCTCCAATGCAACGCATAAAAATACAGGTAGTATTACACAATAATACAGTTGTTGCAGTGCTTTTACTCCAATCCATAAACTCTATTTTCTACACTAGTTTCACTCCAACCCATTAACTCTATTTTTACTTTCACTCCAACCCATTAACTCTATTTTACACTAAAAACAAATAACTATATTACTATCATAATGACTTATTAAACTTTATTATATAAATTAAAAAGTCAATATATTTTAATATTTATATTTGAAAATTAAATAAGTGATAAAAAAGAAAATATTATTAAGTTTAATTTTATGTTAAATAAAAATATATTATTTTAATTTTATTATGATTATAAAGTCAAATATTTTAAATATAATAAAATGTATTATTAGATAAATATAATAAATAGAAAATGAAACTCTATTTTTGCGTTAAAATTGTGCGTACTCTAGATCTAGAGCTTCTCTGCTGATCAACACAATATTTGTGTTAAATATAGAGTCCCATTGGAGTAGAATCGCACTATATTTTGTGTTTTACACAAAAATAAAGTACCCGTTGGAGATGCTCTAAGCACGTCCCCCTCTATGTCCAAAACGATCAGATCCGTTAAAATTAAATCCGACGGTTACAAAATTTCTTTTTTATTTATTAACTCTTTTAATCCTATAGTCTACCAAATCATAAAATCGTCGTTATTTCATGAGATTATATGATAAAAATAAACAAACACATTCAATTTATTCCTTATTTTATGATGATCAATTTGATACCCATATCATATATTTCGATAATTATAAAAATCAATTTTAAGGGAGTGAGACAGAAAATGGGACACGGATTATGTGACAGAGGATTTCGGATCGTTTTTCTTTTGGGTCTTATTTAATAATTTAATGCTCATCTTTACGCTTCCTTCCCTCAGCGAAGATACGTCCATCCATCGTACTTTAAATAAAACGATTAATCATCATAACCGTCCGATTTCTTGTTTATAATTATTAACCATATAATATGTCATATCGGGCTTTTGTAATCTCAGTGATGAACTTGTAAAAATAGAATGCATATCGATTTTTTTGTATTCTTTTATTTTTAACAAATTGATATGTGAATATATATATATATATATATATAATATTTATTCTCTCTCTCTCTCTCTCTTCCCAATATTAAATCAACACTCGAAGAAAAGTTACGATGACGACTCTCAGAAATACACATGCAGACTGCACGCACGAAAACCCTAATAGCATGTTTTCAAGGGAGCGAAGCGTTCTCAAATTCTTAAGTAGCTAATGATAATCTAGGTATGTTTTGGCTTCAGACTTTGATCTGCGTTCAACAGTTTTACAGTATTAATTGACGATACATCACATACCATACCTTTAATCCACATTAGATCATTTTAATATGCATCACAAGTTCACAACATAAACGTCACAGACTCACATATACATGTATTCGATATGACAAGATCCACTACATTTTACAAGCGGTGATGCACAACTACACGATGCATATGCTCAATATATATATATATATATATATAGATAGATAGATAGATATGTGTGTGTGTGTGTATTGCACAGGCAGTGTGTCACAAGACATTTTGTAGGAAGCACCAAATCATCATATGAGACAAAGAAAAGAAAAACATACATCCCAAACCTGATTATACAGTACTAGAGACGATCGACATAGATGATGAAGAGAAAGAAAATGCGCATCACAACAGCTCCATCTTTAGAAGTTGTTTCCATTAAGTGAAGGCCTTCTTTAAGACGAGAATAAGCGCTGCAAATATTCTTTTTTTAATGGCTCCTCGAATGGGAACCACGAAATCATCTCTGCTTGGCCTTAGAATAATCTTCAGCGACGATGAGGTTATTATTGAATCGTTGTCGTCGATTTTCTTCTGCTGGGCTTTGGCCATTGTTATGGTGGTGTCTGGTGTGCGTGTGTGTGTTGTCCCTTGAGGGTTTTATTATTTCTAACAACGAAGTGATGAAAAGAAAAAAGTGATTAGAGTATTATTAATGCGTGTCTTTGTGTTGAGCCTTTTGGTGGACTTATTTATAGAGTCGTTGTGTACACTACGATAGAAATAATAAAAGAGTATATTTCGCGGCAGCTTCCTCTCCCTACATGCATGCGTCTTTATATCCCTTTTGAAGTTTCTAAATGACCGACCGGCAATGCAACAAGTATGACATATAATTAACTTTTACTTTTATAATATTAAAGTTGAGGATGTTAAAATTGATATAATTAGCACCACATATGATATAGGCATGGTATTGCATCATCGTCGTTTACATTGTCAGATTCACACGGCCTATCCAATTCCCCATTATCTTAATGTGCACCTTATACTTAAACGTTAGATCACAACACTCAATTTATCATTTAATACACACACCTATTTCAAGTCTTGTCACTTTTCCTCGGCAACAAAGATAGTATTGTGACTTTACAAGTCTCCCCCGCAAATGTGCTATATATATTGTACTTATGTATAATAGCTGCCGCAATTCTAGAATATTATTGAAAA
This sequence comes from Craterostigma plantagineum, assembly GCA_027422505.1. Taxonomy (NCBI): domain Eukaryota; kingdom Viridiplantae; phylum Streptophyta; class Magnoliopsida; order Lamiales; family Linderniaceae; genus Craterostigma; species Craterostigma plantagineum. Next base: position 60,389 of record JAPQWV010001568.1, read on the forward strand.
AGTGAAGTCGTAAGCATGGTTGTCATGACGGGACCGCACCGGTCAAAACTCCGGTCCGGTTTTGGTCTCTCTTTAAATAAATTGCATAAATAGAAAAAATAAATAAATTAAGTTGGTCTAGTGGTTAAGTTGTTGATATTTTATTTAATGGACTTGGGTTCGAATCCATCCAACACCCTATTTTTTATATTTTATAATTAACCTATTAGTTCACTATTTTATTTTTATTCAAATTTGACCCCAACTCATAGATTCAATACTTAGCAACCGATTAATTTATAACAACCTACACAATTTACGTTTATTTAATTTTATCCTTTTTAAATAATTATAGTTTGAAAAAAGTCCATAAAAACATGTAATTTTCGTATTGCAATTAATTCATAGATAACATATATATTATTATATTTAAGATACCGGTTTTACTCCGGTTTGATTCCGGTTCAATACCGGTTAAACATAAACCTTAAACCACTAAAATTTCCGGTCCGATTCGAAAACCCTGTTTCAGAACCTTTGTCGTAAGTAAATAAAGTAGAATTTCATGCGGACTCTCAAAAATAATTTTTCGGAAACTAATTAAATAAAGGTTAATAATTATGTCCAAAACAAATAAATTACATCTTTTCCGTCATTGAAGAGAAAAGGTAAGCAGAGAAGGATAGGGAGTTCGTGGGTTAATTTAACAGAAGGGAGTGTTTCCATTTTATTAAACAAAAGGGAACGGACCGAAAGTTACCGCAATACTCCAACTTAAGTAGCATTTATTCTAGTAATTAAAAAGTTCGAATTAATTCGAATAATTTTTTTCAATTCGAATTTATTCGAATTAATCAATTCGAGTAAAAAAAAAAACTCGAATTGAAAAATATTAATTCAAATTTTAATTCGAATTTTTTTTACTCGAATAAGTGTTATTTTTCTATTCGAATCCTCGAATAGTTCGAATAAAATATTCGAATAAATCATTTTTTACTCGAAAACGTCGATTTCAGTCGAACCCATCATTTAATACATATAAGAATCACGAACCCATCGATTAAAATCTCATTTCGACATGAAATTTCAGTCGAGCGGATCAAAATGATAATCAAACACTTCGAGTTTTTTTGAAAACACCCAATCCTTTTTTTTTTTTCAATTAGAAAACCTAGAATTCTTTTTTTTTTTATTTGACGCGAAAGTAATCCTATTTAACAAAAAAATCCGGAGTTCATCCGATAAACACGTGGTGGATTCATGGCCTCGTCGGCTGAAGGTACGCGTTTGTTAGCTCTGGGAAAAACAACGTCGTTTATGAATGTGCGGCCAATTTTTGCTTCGGCAGTGTTGTGATGGTTTTCGGTCACTTAATTGTTATGGAATTTTGGATGGTGTAATTACGAAAGATGGTTCGTTCTGTTTTTGGAAGAACTTAAATTTCTTGAAGAGATTGTCAGTGCCTCGATGAATTTGAGTGAAAGTTCGTATTTGCTGGTTGCTGTTGTTTCAGTAATTAGGAAGACAAAGTTACGGTTCCATTTCAGCTTCATTACAGTATCCATTTCTATAATTGACACAATGCTGATGGCGGATGGAAAACATGTCAAATACACCTTTGATAGGCTTAGCTTAGCTTAGCTTAGCTTAGCCACTGGCGATGTAGCCTCCTCAGTTGGACAGCCATATCTCAGTCTAATTTTGCTTAATTTTATATTTTTTCTGCAGCTCCAACATTTAATTGGTGAATACTGCTCGTTCTATGTCCATTTGCGTCTGTTTATTTTGAAAAGCTATATCCGTTACAGTTGATGACGACTTCTTGTTTCGACATGTCGGATGCAGTACTAAGTGAAGTATAATATCGTTAACCTCGTAGTATTATGTCAAGTACTTAAATTGTTAAACTCGACAACTTGACGGTCGTCTCTGATGAAAGTATAGAGTCAGATTACGAACTCTTTTGAGACGTGTACTTATTCATCAGCTGTGATAACAGGCATTGGAGCTGTGATCAGTGGAGACAAGCTCGTACTTAGGGGCTTGAAGTTCCACGGTTTCCATGGAGTGAAGCCCGAGGAAAGGAAGTTGGGTCAGAAATTCAACGTCGACGTCGATGCGTGGATGGATCTCAAACCCTCTGGTAGTTCTGATAATCTATCAGATACAATCAGTTACACTGCTATCTATAGGTACGCAAGCTGCCGAAAAGTTTCTTGAAGGCTCTCTGTCTTTGAATTTGTAATAATCCCTGTTATGTCCAACCATATGATCACTTTACTTTCTACCAGGATAGTTAAAGAAGTTGTGGAGGGATCTCCGCACAACCTTCTTGAATCTGTAGCTCAGCATATAGCATCGACTGTCTTGGACAAGTTTTCCCAGGTTTCTGCTGTCCGAGTACAGGTTGGGAAGCCACACGTGGCTGTGATAGGCCCTGTCGATTACTTGGGCGTTGAGATCACTCGATATCGTCAAAGCTGAAAGCTTTTACGATCATTTCCTCACGAAAAAAGATTGGTCTATTCTCCTTCACAGTTTGGCATTTTTCTGTTTCTGTTTGCGTGTTATGTTACTTTATCCTTTGTACTGATTGTATTTGAATCATTATGAAGATATATATTTGATCGCGGTGTGGATGCCATGACCGTGGTATTTTATTAGTAGCTTTACAGAATGAGAGCGTTGAAAATCTCAAATAGAAGATATTGCTCTGCTGTAATGATAGATGGGCAGCTTGCTTCTTTACTTGTTATAAGATGATGGTGGACAGTTTGCCTATGTTCTCCTCCTCATGTATTATTATCACTATCTGAGTTCAAACACTTCATCTGTTACCTTTTATCGCCAAGAAAGAGTTCCCTGGCTATGGAAACCGAAGACAGAGAGGCGAATACTACTAACTCGTCTAAAGATCAACAGCAGGCCTTCGATCGCATTAAGGATTCAAACAGCAGTGTCCTAACAAAGAATGTTAAGCTGTGCAGGAATAATCAGACAGATTCAAAAGCTGTAGTTGCTTTCGGAAGAACCACAAGGTCAATCCTTACGACGAGTTTCTCTTTCCCGAGGAGAGGTGGGCCGCCCAACATGGACAACAGCACGGATAAGATCATCAAATCTGTTAGTCTCAGAGCAAAATTCCAGGTTAGCCTAGTCGAAATAGCTAATGCTGAAGTCAAAGGTTTACTGAAATAATGCTGATGCTTGGTAGGTCAATCAAGAACTAGAAGAAAGAAAGCAGTTCAGGAAGAGCTTGACGTTTAAAGCTAGGCCTCTGCCTAGTTTCTACAAGGAACCTCCTCCAAAGGTCGAGCTTAAGAAGGTAATGTAGCACTTATCATTACATACCAGCCACCATATGTTCGAATTAGCATGAATAGTGCTTATTACATACATAGGCTTGATATGCGCTGCATGCGCCTAATATGCAGATATTACCTATTACACGCCCAGTTTCTCCTAAGCTTGGGAGGCACCACAGAAGCATCCCTCCCAAAGAAAACGGTAATACTCCACGAGGGACTAATAGAAGCTCCTTAGCCAAACCACATAAAGCACAAGAATCAACCACTACTAAAGAAATGTCATAATATTAAGACAAATGGTACCCACAACGTAGAAGAGATCTGCGGCAGTTAAATGTCTTTGTTGGTTGGAATCCTTTATTTTATTTTGTCAAATTCACTTTGAAGCAATAATTATTGCACTGCACATAACTCCCCAAGCTTACAACCTACCAATAATGTAATCAAATTACTCACATGGTCAATGCCTTCTTTTAAGAATTCATAGTTCATTCTTAACATTATTCCTCGCCCATCGATCACGAGTATAATAACGTTGTACGCTTGATATCTTCTCGATTACGTACGTCGAACCCCAATTCATGCCATAGAAAGCAGCATGAAAAGGGGTAGAAGTAAAAGATAAAAGCAAAAGACGAACCCAAAATGGAATATTATATAATATATTATTCATATATATTAGCCATCATCGATCATCAAATGATCAAACGTTGACGCTACAACTCTGAGAAAGCTGGTACTTGATGACCGGCCCACTCCCAACCACAGTCCCATCATTCTTATTATTACTATTCCCAATCGGAATAACCGCGGGGCAGACCACATGCAGGTGATACCGGCCCGAAACGAACGACCCGACCCGCCACCTGACCCGCCCGTTGAGCTTGACGGTCAGCGAAATGGACCCTCTCCCCTGATCTTGTCCCAAGGCTATCCCGTTGTAAGGAGCGACTGGGACGTTGTTACCGTAGAGAAAAGGCGACCACAGGTTGACCCCTTTGTGCCCTTGGTAGACGGGCGATATTACGGAGTAGTAAGTTATCTGCTGATTTCGATAGGATGCGTAGACGGACATTTGGTCGTAGTAGACGCCGATGTTGGAATTAGGGTTTCTCGAGGTGATGCTGACCTGGACGTGGCGGCGGAAATGACGTTGGGGGCGGAGACGTTTAGGCTGAAGATGGTGGCATCTTCGAGGGTAAAAGAGGGTTTTCTCGGCTGGAGAACGGCCCATACGATGAGTATTATGAGGAGGATTAGAAAGGCGAAGATCAAGAGGGCGGCGAGGGAGCGACGGAGGACTCTACGGTGGCGGGCTTCGTGGAGTTCGCAGACTTTTTCGGACATTATTATGGCGGTGGTGGACGGTGGTCTACGGTGGTGGACGGTGGTGCGCGTGAAAGGTTGTTTCTTTTGTGGTTGTGAAGTGTGGGATATATTGTGTGATATTGATGGTTATTTATATAGGGTCGATAGATATAGGTGGTGGTCGGTTGGGTTAATGTGATTTCTGTATTGTGTTTAAATTTTTAAATTACGTTAGTGAAAATTCAATTACAACATTGGTTCGATGATTTGATATAATACTTTAGGTTAAAGTTGTCTTCGTGGAGGATCCAAGGACATGGAATACAAATTTTTCTGTGTGCGAACTTTTTAGGTGAATATTCATTATTCCAACGCCATTGGATTAAAAAGAAGGCACATTGCTTTACATCTTTTTGGATAAAAAAGACAGAAAATACAAAGTAAGAAGAATAAACTATAAGGATATGAGAGGTTGGCGCATCTACCTCAACAACACACACATATTTAATTCATTTGCCGAAGGAGATCATTATTTAATGCTTATGATAAAAATAACGATCATTATGGAATTGAATTTTTCCAAAATCATGAATTCATAATATGTGGAAGATGAAAGCTTTTGCAAATCTTAATTTAATGCCTCGTGTTTCCGTAATGTAGAATAGAAGACAACTACTTTTCTTTACAACTTCTCTATGTAGTCAACTTACGGATAAGTAAAATAATCAAAAAGTTAGATTACATCTTAGGCATGAAAATTAAATATCTTAGAAATTTGCCATGCAGCCGTTACATCTTTGGCGTGACTGAAATAAAACACACATGAAAAATACTCCAAAAATGTTTCTTTTTCTTTCTCTTCTCTCAAAAATCGCACATATACTTGCACCATACATCAGACGATGCACATATCGATTCGAAAAATTCTCGCTTCTTTTTTCTCAATCTAAAGATTTTCAAAGAACCAAACAACAAATCAAACCCTATAACTAATATCAAATCCATGCATCTATCTATATTACAACATATGCTAATGTATGAGACATCTGCTCACCAAGCCTGGCTTCGTAGCCCCTTCGCTCTTCGCCGAGAATTTCAAACTCATATCATCGCAAAAAACCCTCATACCAATCTGACTCTTATAAGCCATATCCTCCGAAGAAGAAGAAGAAGAAGAAGAAAAATTAGCATCCATGGAAAGCCTTACGCTGAAATCCATCACCCCACTACCTTCCTTCCAATCCGAGACAAGCGCTGGCAAACCCCAACCCTTCATGTGTTCGTCTATGGTCTGAGTCTCATCCGTCGAACGAACGCTGAAGTTCAGCTTCACCGTTTGCTTCTGCTTCACTTCCACCTCCTGAAAACCAGAGATTCCCAGGACGATTCCCTTGTACAAAACCAACGACATCAGTCGCTCGAATTTGACGCTGAACTTCTTGTCGGCGTTCGTCACGGCCACCTGGGCTTCCAAAGCCCCACACGGAGGCGTTCGTGGCTGAGAAATTCGACACCTTTATGGAATGGGCTTCGAATTCGGGCATGTGGGTGCCGAAGACGAGGAACACGGTGAGGCTGATCAAGCACATGAATGTGACTAAAACGACGAGCAAGACGAGCATTAGGTTTCCGAAGGAGAAGGATTTCTCGGGCTGAATGTGGTTCAAATAGGTGGGTCTTTGTGGTGGACGTGCGGGGCTCGGATAGGCGGAGGTTATCGGCGAAGGAGACGAAGACGATGGCGGCGGCGGAGGAGGGTGGTGCGAGCTAATTGGGTATTCCAGGCGGACTGCTTGGTGTCGGGAATCATCGGATTTTGAAGGGGTATTATTGTGAGTTCTCATTTCGAACCTATGTTTTCTGGAGAAATTGACATGTTTACGGACATGAAATCATTCCAAGTTTGTGGTTGTTGCTTTTGCTAGTTTGGGTTACTTTCTTGGCAGTGTGTTGTCGACGACGAGGGGAGGAGAGTGAAATGAGGAATTGTAAGATTTTTTCGGTAATTAAAAGAAAAAAAAAAAAACTAAATTTAGAAATTGTTGGGCAAAAGCCCAACTCTGTTTTCAGGCATACGCTATTTGGTTGGGCCAATGACTCTAATGGGCCTATATTTGGATTCAGGCCCAATTGGTGCCGTGAAAGAAACAACATAACCATTGACCGTTTACTTGACTTTTGACTCAGCTCTTTTCTAGTTAATTTCGTAAAAATTCAAAATTAAATGGTACTGCAGGTTTTTGTTTCAAATAAATGTGACTTGCTATTAATCTAGCCCTGCTGCAACTTTGAACAGCCTCATTTTTCTCAAAAAGAGATTGAATTATATAAGCTTCTAAAACACCGCCGGGGCATCAATAGTAGTTATAATAATTAATACTCACTAATGGTATATTGGAAACTCCAATTACAAGTAAACGCTCCTAGTCTGCGTTTCTTGGCATATAACGCGGTTTTGACCAGACACTGAACTCTCCCGTGAGAACCTATGACATTTTGTACTTTCCATGTTTTATTTTCTTTTGAATAATTACACATGAACTTCAAAAATAGCCGCATTCTCTTACCGAAGACCATCAAGCATCTCATTCTCTTGCCAAAAGACTATATAATCCAACAAAGAAAAAGCATCCCATTCTCCATATCCTCCTACAATAAATACATATATTATATCTTTGTGACTGTGTGTAATGTCATGTTTTACAGAAGATCACCATCTTCTACTGCATTGATCTCCATGATCAAATCATCATCATCAATAATCATGGACGACGAAGAAGCAATTCCCTCGTACTTCATATGTCCCATCTCACTTGAGATGATGAAAGATCCCGTGACAACGGTCTCGGGGATAACCTACGATCGACAAAGCATCGAGCGATGGCTAGCCATCAACTCCACCGCCACCATATGCCCCGTCACCAAGCAGCCCCTGCCCAGAGGCTCGAGCCTAACCCCGAACCACACGCTGAGCCGCCTGATCCAAGCCTGGTCAGCCACGAACCACCGTGCCCCTCCTCCGATCGAACCTCCCCTCATCAACAAATCTCAGGTGGCCAATCTCCTGAGAAATCTCCACGACAGTGATAATAGAAGCAGCAGTTCGAAGCTCATCGAGGTTCTTCGTAAGTTGGAGGGCCTTGCTTCGGAGAGCGAGGCGAACAGGGTTTTCATGGTCGAGGAAGGGATTGTTAGCGCCCTCTCGTCATTCATCGTCAGGTGTTACAGAAAACGAATAGTTTACGGCTTGGAAGAAGCGCTCGGCATCCTTTATAACGTTCGACATACGATGTTGGAAAGACAGTCAAGAGAGGCGAACGACGACGAAGAAGCAGTCGTGGATTCTCTGACGTGGATCTTAGGTTTCAAAGAGGACGGCAGCAGCAGCATTAATGAAAAGACGATAGTACTAAAATTCCACGCCGCGCAAGTGCTGAAAACCCTACTAGGCGTCGTCCGACGAACTACTACTAGTACGCTCATAACATTAGATAGGCTCAAGCCCGATCTTTTCTCGACGATCTTTTCCTACATATCTGGCGATAAGGGAACTACCGTATGCCAAAAGGCGGCGAACGCGCTCCTTCGAGTCCTGTCAGAATTAGCAACGGCTTCGTTTAGAAACCGTCTGCTAATGATAGAGTCGAACGCGGTCTTCCACCTGATAGAGCTCGAACTGAGGCCGTCCAAGAAAGGCGAACGACGGAGCTAATACTCGGAATATTGGCCGAACTGTGTTCGTGCGCGGACGGCAGGGCTAAGCTCCTCGACCATGCGGCGGGGATTGCCCTGGTGACGAAGAGGATTCTAACGGCGTCCTCGACGGCCGACGATAGGGCGCTTTCGATCGTTTGGTCGCTGTGTAAGTTCTCAGCGACGAAGGGCGTGCTTACAGAGATGCTCAGGGTCGGGACGGTTGCCAAGGTGTGCATGGTTTTGCAGGCCAACTGCGGGAGGGTGCGAAGGAGAAGGGAAGAGATGTTTTGAGGATGCATATGGATTTCTGGAAGAAGGATTCGCCTGCTGATTATTCTTCGTGTGTCGAACAAGTTGCTTCTTTGAGTACGAGGTATGGTCGACGCTGATAGACGATCAAATAGAGAAGATCATTCAAGTTAATTATATTCTACGTTATTGTTTAGAGATGAACTTTGTAAGAGATCCCACGTAATGGTATAAGATTTTGATGAGTGTGAGAGACAATTGATTGCCAATAATAAACGATCATCATTATTGCTCCACAAGACATATCATAACTCGTATAAGCACACAGCAAAACAAAAACGATGTAAAGGAATAAAAAAGATAAAAGAAGAGTCAGCGCCGCGCTTACAGGCGAGAAGGCCGCGGCCATTTTACTCCGCCGCCGCCGCCGATCAAGATAAACTTGTTGGCTTTTTCATGAAGGTGGAGTTTGTCGTCGTTATTTGATGTAATTAGTATCTATATACAATTTTTAAACCGAGTAATGAGTGGACCCGACCCGATTGGCATTGATTCTTCACTTTTTGTCGATCGATCGCCGCATAATACTCTGGTCTGCTCTCCAGCTCACCACCGCGCTCGAAGATGAGAACTCAGCTGCCCAAGCACACCCCGGCGCCATACGCCGACGGTGAATCCGCCGCAGATCAAACCATCCTCCGCCCTAATCTTCCGCCCACCGTCGCTCACCGGAAGAAGGTAGTCGCTGGCGTCCGGCCATGGCTGTTACTGGACTCCGCCGGCCAAGCGCGGGTGGAGGAAGCGGGGAAGCACACCGTCATGAGACGAACGGGGCTTCCGGCGCGTGATCTGCGTATATTGGACCCGCTTTTATCGTATCCTTCGACTGTTTTGGGCCGTGAAAGGGCGATTGTTATCAATTTGGAGCACATCAAGGCGATTATCACGGCGCAAGAGGTGCTGCTGTTGAATTCTAAGGATCCTTCGGTGGCTCCGTTCGTCGATGAGCTACAGAGAAGGATTATTAGGCATCATCAGGCGGATAAAGCTCAGGTTCTTTCCTTTTCTCTCTCAATTAATTGGGTTTTGTCTTATTAATGACTCCCTCTGCTACTACAGTAAGAGTACTGCTTTAGTGCTTTCCCCAAAGGCCAAAAGCTTTCCAAAACAACTTTAATGGAATCTCAGTTTTTAGACCGTGCTTTGACTTCTAGCTATTTCGGGAGCTTTCCATGGCTTTGCTTGACCATTGTTATGATAACCAAAAATTGAGGTAAAAGTTGATAACTGAAGATTAGTTTCATTATGACCGAAATTAAAGGATGCTGGAGATGGTGACAAAGGAGATTGGACTAACTTGTACAACATGGAAGAGCCACGATCAAGACCTGAGAGTCCTTCGAATAATTCAAACCACTTCGAAATGAAAGAAAGCAATGCAAAGCCTGAAGGGAACGAACAACAATCAGTGGAAAATCGAGATGGGCCCAAACTGCTTCCCTTTGAGTTTGTTGCCTTGGAAGCTTGTCTCGAGGCTGCTTGTAGTTGCTTGGAGAATGAGGTAAAAACATTCTATGTGATTTTTTTTCTTAAAAAGTGGTGTGGTGTGCTTTCAGTTTGTAAATATTACTACATATGAATGATCAATCTGATCTTGGTTATATTTCTCTACCTCAAAACTAGGCAAGGACGCTCGAACAAGAAGCACATCCCGCCTTAGATAAACTGACATCGAAAATCAGTACGCTCAACTTGGAGCGTGTGCGACAGATAAAGAGTCGATTGGTTGCCATAACTGGTCGAGTGCAGAAGGTTTCTTCAATTCGTACATAGTTGCTAAGGTTTATAGTCATTCTTTAATCTGAACCATTGGGCACAATTTTTACCAGGTAAGGGATGAATTGGAGCATTTGCTGGACGATGACGACGACATGGCAGAGATGTACTTAACCGAAAAACTGCAAGAACAGCTCGAAAGCTCCTCTGTTACGTCCATCGATGACCAAGCTGACTTCGTCGAAGATTCGATCAGCCCGAAATGGGTGACAGGCAATGTCAAACTTCCCTAATATCAGCTTCCTAAATAGCATATCATGTAACTAATTCAAGGATCACTTCTGAAATGTGTGATTCCAACTATGCAGAACTCCTATTGGATTATCTGCTGAAGGTGGTGTCCGTAATGTTCTTGGCAATGACAGTCATAGGACTCATTCCACCACACGCAGTGCTATAAGCAAACACCTCGACGTCGAAGAGCTCGAAATGCTTTTGGAGGCTTACTTTGTCCAGATAGAGGGCACTCTGAATAAGCTGTCCACTGTAAGTATATATTTTCCTCATACAAACTCAGATGATTGTGAAGTTACTCTTATCTGCTAGCTGGGATTTGTTTTACATCTCATGTGTGTTTTCTGTGTGTAAGCTGAGGGAGTATGTAGATGATACAGAAGATTACATCAACATTATGTTGGACGACAAGCAAAATCACCTTCTCCAAATGGGAGTGATGCTAACGACGGCCACGCTTGTGGTAAGCTGCTTCGTGGTTGTAGCGGGAATCTTTGGGATGAATATAAAGATAGAGATCTTCAGCGACACAGTACACGGTATGACGAGGTTTCTTTGGACCGTCGGGGGAAGTTCTTTTGGCTGTCTTTTTCTATACATCGCTGCTATTGCGTGGTGTAAGCACAGAAGGTTGCTCGAATGAGAGAGCTTGTCTGATGAAATCATGAAATGCAATAAGTTAGCGTTCTTGAAGGAAGTGAAGTGTTGGTTGTCATATGTTGGGTTGGATCAGAATATCGATATGAAGTTCCAAGTTTGTAAATTTACTGTCGATGCTCTGATTAATCAAATATTAATTATCCTTGCCATTTTATCTAAATTCGAGTTAACCATAGCCATATATAGGTATGATATATAAATAGGAATAACACAATTGGCTCTTCGTCAACCTCTCTCTGGTATTTTCTGCCCTTCATGCAAACGAAGCTGCACATACCGTGTCAGCCATTGTTACACAGAGAACTCAATCACTTGCTGATCTTTCTCTCTGTAATCGCCACTCTCATCGTTTCATACAACGTGTTGAGCCCATTTAAGATAGGATCTCTCTTTAGCTTGGGTTTCTTGGCACAAGTTTTACCCAAAAATACAGATTCTCAGGCAAAGGATTGCGATTATTCGTATGGAAGATGGGTTTGGGACGAGAATCAACCTCTTAGCAGATACGATGAGACGTGCCCATTTCTGGATCCTGGATTTAGATGCCATAAGAATGGCAGACGAGATTTGAATTACCAGAAATGGCGTTGGCAACCACATGGATGTAATCTTCCAAGGTATATATATATTGATCATTTCATCATTGATTTAGAGGAATAGTAATGACGTAATTACAGTGTTATTGTCGAATTAATCGCTATTATGGAAGATCCACGAGTGAAGATGAAGGATTATTCGCTTGTCATCATCATCCTTGTTCATAGGAAAGATGAACGACGAGCTAGATCCATTGATTTTCAGGGTTTTAATTTCAAGAAAGATGGAACGAGCTAAATCCTTCCAAGTTGCAGTTTACGATGGCTCTTCGCTTGTGGTGATCATTTTTTTGCTGAACTCATCTTCTTATCGTATTCTGTGAGAAATCGTTGCTCGAGGTTGCCCATGTGGGCATTGAGTTAAATATAGAAAATGTTTCTGGAGAGTGATGCTGATAATGGCTTTCTTTCTTTCCCAGTTGAATGATTCAAAGTCCATGTATATCCCATTGCATTGACTTGACCATTAATTTGGGGTCAATAATCACGACGTAATATTCTATATTACTATATCAAGATCGTCAACGATTCTGTTTTCATCATGTGCATTCAAGGTAGCTCTTGATTCTTTTTCCCAGATTTGATGCAAAGGATTTCCTCGAACGCGCCAAGAACGCACGCATAGTGTTCGCTGGCGACTCCATAGGCAGAAACCAATGGGAATCACTGATATGCATGCTCGCCCAGGGCGTTTCGAACATCTCCACGGTATTCGAAGAACACGGAAGCCCCATAACCAAACACAAAGGCTTCCTCTCCATAAGATTCCAACAACACAACCTCACCGTACAATACTACAGAGTGCCCTACTTGGTCGTCATCGACCGCCCCCTAAAAACGCCCCTAAACAAGTTCGAGGAGTCATAAGAGTCGACAGACTACATTGGTTTTCCAGCCGATGGGTCGGGGCCGACGTACTCGTTTTCAGCGCTGGCCATTGGTGGAATCAAGACAAGACCGTGAAATCGTAATAAGCTGCCCTTTTCTTTGCACTTAAATGGATGCGGTACTAATAACAGCCTTTTTTTTCTTATTGTGCGTTTTGTTGAAGGGGGCATTATTCCAAGAAGGGAACGACGTTAACCTCACCATGGATGCGATGGAGGCTTTTCGAAGGTCGTTAAAGACTTTGGATCGATGGATGTCGAACAGTTTAGACCCCGAAAAGAGTATAGTGTTCTTTCGAAGCTACTCGCCTGTCCATTTCAGGCAAGGTTTATTCCATTACCGTCGAATGCGCATCTTTCTTATGCACGTACGTAACAAGTTAATTTCTATCGATCGCAGGGGTGGAGATTGGAAGAATGGAGGGCACTGCAATACGAGCGACGGGCCAGAAACCGACCAGAAGAAGATCGGGGCCGGCCCGTTCAACAACTTGATAATCGGCAGGCAGGCGTCGAGGAAATGAAGAGGACGGTGGGAAGAAAGGTTCGATTCGTAAACGTGACCTATTTGACTGAGTTTAGAAGGGACGGACACCCTTCGAGCCATCGTGAGCCAGGCACGCCGCCCAATGCACCCCAAGACTGCAGCCATTGGTGCTTGCCCGGCGTGCCGACACTTGGAACGAGCTATTGTTGTTCGAACTGTTGAAAATGGGATTTAGAACATAGCCCCTAAATGATATATCATTTGATTTCGTAAGTAGTGTGTAAATGGCGTTTTGATTCGCTTCGATTGAAAAATCTTTAGTACCAGGTGATCAATCCATGCATCGAACGATCGTCTTTTTAGTGAGGAGTCGTTTATTACATCAAGCGACAAACAGCGCCTTTCCTAGTACTCCATGAAGACGTTCGTTCGTTCAAACGACATTGGGAAATGGGCCATGGTCATTTAAGATGTTGGGCTTGATGATTGTCGGCCCAAATATGTAAAAACCCACTTATTCAAGCCCAATGACATTACTACAAAGGCATCAATTTTAGCTGTACATGCAAATTCTGAAATCATCAGCTCGAATTTTAGCCTCGCATTGCAATTGCTAGGGTTTTGTTTGACGAGCCATAAACACAGAGCAAATTTCCAGATTTCAGGTTTCGCCGATCAGGACAACCGCCGGATCTCAAAAGTAAGTCGCCTCAAGTGTAATTGTCACCAGCATATTTGCTGATCTCCTAGCTCGAAGAAAAAAAATGCCACCAACTCAAGCGCAATCTCCACCGACATACGACGGCGAAGACGACTACTCATCGGCGGTGACTCTAACCCACTTCCCCCACCACCTGCCCCTCCTTCGCCGACCCATCAAAGTCGACGACGACCCGAATTTCGACCAATCTCTCAGCCCTTACATCCTCGCCTTCGACTCTCCCCTCAAACGGGCTCAAGCGAAACGTCACTGCGAAGCCCAGCTCACGGATCAGTGTCTTGCCGGAGCACGAATTGGGTGTTCGCTCGCCGCCTCGGAGAAATGCAAACCACCCTGGTGGCAATCGCTCTTGAGAGTGTCGAAGGCCGACGACTTTAGGGACAGGGAGAAGTGCGAGGAGATGGAGACGAACGCGTGCGTCGACGTTGCCGAGAGAAGGTGCGGGGAATTTGCGAAGAAGAGGTGTGGGGAAGCTTTTGGGAAGGCGAAGGTGTGCGTTGTTAGTGGGAATGTTGGCATACTTAGGTTGATTTATGATGGCGATATAGGAGAAGAAGCTTTGTAGGGGTGGGGATTGGAAGAATGGAGGACACTGCAATACGAGCGACGGGCCAGAAACAGATCAGACGAAGATCGGGCCCGGCCCGTTCGACAACTTGATAATCGGCGAGGCTGTCGAGGAAATGAAGAGAATGGTGGGAAAAAGGTTCGATTCGTAAACGTTACATATTTGACTGAGTTTAGAAAGGACGGACACCCTTCGAGCCATCGTGAGCCAGGCACGACGACCAATGCACCCCAAGACTGCAGGTGATTGCCCGGCACTTGGAACGAGCTATTGTTGTTCGAACTGTTGAAAATGGGGTTTAGAACATAGACCCTAAATGATGTATCATTCGATTTCTTAAGTAGTGTGTAAATGATTTTTTCGAGTTCGATTCGATTTAGTAGTCCAAGTACCAGGTGATCAATCCATGCGACGATTGAGTTGTTTTATTACATCAAAAGACGAATAGCATAGCACACTTTCTTAACTACATGAAGACGTTGGTTCGCTGTAACGACACCTGGAAAATGGGCCATGATATATTGGGCTGATGATTGTCGGCCCAAATATGTTAAAAGCCCTACGGACCCACTTATTCAAGCCCAATAACGTTACACAGGCATTCAATTACATATAAAATCTGAATCACCATCGCCTTGGCTTTAGCCTCGTATTGCAATTTTTAGGGTTTAGTTTGGCGAGCCATAAACAAACCTCAAAAACACAGAGCAAATTTCTAGAATTCAGGTTTCGCCATGAGCAGATCAGGACAACCGCCGGATCTCAAGAAGTAAGTCGCCTCTAATTTTTCTTTTAGCTTGCAAACTCTTTTTTGTTCTTCTGTATAAATTTTTCTCCAGTGGAATTGATAGCTTTCCCTGTTCGAATTTGCTATGGCAGGTACATGGATAAGAAGCTGCAGAGTGAGTTCTGATATCTTTGGTTTCTTTTTTTTTTTATATTTTTTGGGCTTATATGCAGTGTGTGTGGAGTAACGATTCTAGTTCAGGTTCTTTTGGCCTAAAATTATCAGCTGTTTCAGTTCTGCTGCATTTTTGTTTAGTGAAGTGATGGGCTTGCATTTATGTTTCATACGATGCCCTTTCTCACCACCTAACGTCAAATTTGATGAAATGTTTTTGTATGTCAGTAAAGCTTAATGCTAACCGTATGGTCGTTGGAACACTTCGCGGGTTCGATCAGTTTATGAATCTGGTGGTGGACAACACGGTGGAAGTGAATGGAAATGAGAAAACCGACATAGGAATGGTGGTAAGCCTTTTCCAGCTCCACGACTAACTTTTCTTTAGTCATCTTCCACTTCCCAAATATCGAAGGATCTCAGCATGTTACTCTTGCAATTCTGTACGCTTCAGGTTATCAGAGGAAACAGTGTTGTCACGGTTGAAGCCCTCGAGCCAGTTAGTAGACCTCAACAGTGAGTGTGATTTCTCTATCTTTATCTTCCATTCCAACTAAGATTTAACCTTGTAGTATTCAGATTACCTTGCTTTTTTAGCGATTATCGTGACTTATCCTTAATCGTTGTGCATGCTTTGCTGAGTTTATCTTTCAAAAGTCTTGTTCGTTCGCAAATTACTGTTCGTTTAATATATCAAATATCTTAGAGAGGTCATCCTTCACCAATAGTCATTACAAGAACACAGCCCACCCTTAAAATGGTGAAACCTAGTTGCATCCCTGACCACAAACAAACAATCTATAGATTTGCTAAGAGTCTTTACAAAACTGTGACAGTCTCCACAAATCCTCAAGTTCTTGATAACAAGAACCTCATCTACCTTCGATTCTGTGTTCAATAGAGCGAAAGCAATCGCCAGCTTTTCGCTGTGCACAAGCCCACTACTCACAATTGCCTGCTCTGTTTTCGCTCCTTTATCACGTTCCCCGTCTAGGCCTTCCAACTCCAACATAGCATATATCTCTTTAGCTCGAGGATGAGATCTATCCCCAGCCATAAGAGGTGTATCTTTCCTTTGTACTCAACATAGCTATAACCAGGCTCCTTCTTAAGCCCTCGTTCTCGCATCATCACTCTCATCCTTAACACACCTTCCATGTCATTCGCCTCGGTGTAAATATTCGATAACAGCACGTAATAACCTATGTTGAACGGCTCAAGCTCCACAACTTTACCAAACGCAAGCTCTGCCAACTCAACGTCCTTATGTATCCTACAAGCACCCAACAGCGCTCCCCAAACCGGGCCGTCGGGCTCCATGGGCATGGACCCGATAAGCTCCACAGCCTCAGCTAACCGACCCTGCCCGACCCAAAAGATCCACGATGCAAGAATAGTGCTCCGAGCCAGGGCTCAAGCCATACCTACCCTCCATCGAGCGAAAATAACCCAAACCCTTCTCAGTCAAGCCAGCATGGCTACAAGCATTCAATACGCATACGAAAACAGTACTATCAGGCAAAATGCCAGCTTCGATCATTCGATCGAAGAGCTCCACGGAAACATCGCCGTGCCCATGCGTTCCATACCCACCTATTACGGCCGTCCAAGAAACTAGGTTTTTGTTTTGGGTCTCATCGAAAATGGCCCGAGCCTTCGCCAAGTCTCCACACCTAGCGTACATGCTGATCAGCGCATTTCTCAGAAACGGGTCCGACACGAACCCACGGACCTCGAGCTCGCTTTCGACTTGTTGGCCAATTCTCCTTGCGCCGAGGTTAGCGCAAGAGGACAGTACGCCGACGTACGTCACCTCGTCGGGAGATATGCCTAACGATTTCATTTCGTAGTAAAGGTCCAAGACTTCCCTGGCGAGGCCATTCTGAGAGTAGCCATTTATCATTGCGTTCCACGTGATTAGCCCTTTCTCCTTCGTCTCGTCGAAGAGCTTCCTAGCCAGATCGACCCTCCCGCACCGCACGTACATGGACAGAAAGCAGTTTGCGACGTTTGTGCAGCTATTTAGCCCGAGCTTCGAACCGATGCAGTGCAGCGACGTACCTAGGCTCAGGTCCCCATGAGTGGCACAGCCGGGACTAAACCCAAGAGGGTGACGTCACTTAACGTCGCTCCTTTAGCCCTCATTTCATTGAAGCAAATCAGTCCGTTTCGGAAAGCCCTGTTTCTGACGTACCCAGATATGAGAGCGTTGTAGCAGACGGTGAGTCTTGGTTCAGGACTATCGTCGAACACCTTCTGTGCATCGCCGAGCAGACTGAACTTAGCGTAGGCGGAGATCAGGGCGGTGAGCACGAACGGTTCGGATTGGGTGCCCGTCTTGATGACGTGGCAGTGGAGCTGTGCGGCGGACGCGGGCCGTGTCGCGGATTTGAAAGCGTTGGGGAGAGTGAAAGGGTTGGCTGTAGAGACAAAACGCTTGGTTCCATGTTTCATAGGCGGTGGATGTGATGAAAATGTAACTTACTACTGAGATGGATTAGACTAGACATAGACTAACCCAACCCACCAAATAATATTATATACGTCCGTTCGATAACAAACAAAATTTACAACGAAACAAGGTAATTTAACATTATTATTTGATTTAATACAAGATACGTAATTATTACACGATGCGCACTTCAAGAAGACATATCTCAAACCTGTAACAACAATTTCTTTCTACATCATCGAAAGGATCAAACCCATTATTATTACGAGAGGCACTAACGAGCAAAAGCAGCCTCGTCGTAGAGCTCCACGTGCCTTCCATTCATTGGCTGGCAAGGCCTGGCATTGTTCTTGCATCTCTTATCCAATGGCTCCTTGAGCGTCTCCACTTGTACTTTAGCTATCGTCCTCACCTTGGCGATGACGTTCCATATTACATTCTGCGAGCAAGGCGGCGTCGTGAAGGAGCCCAAATATCTGTAGTATTTGTGGCTTCTCTTCCTCACTTCCGTCGCCTTAAACGGCCCGAAAATTATCGGAGTTTCCACGTGGCTCTTCGTCTCGTATTCCAACTCTTCCAATTTCTTGTTGATCTGTTTTCAAACAGCACAAGAACTAAACACATTATTATTCGCATGATTCGAAGATATGTACATATACATTATATATAGTTTTCTGTGTCTATGATGTATTAACCTTAACGAGGAGGGGATCGGGGCTTCCATATTTGTACAGCACTGCAACTACGGAGACGTTACCATCGTCGGACATATGTACGAGGTGAAGCTCTGCTGCATATCTGAGGAGGTTGCACAAAAAAATAAAACTATAACAATTATCAGGTTTTGTAAGAAAAGGAAGTAATAGGCTAGGCGTTATCATATATACCGTCTTCCATTGATTCTGTGTTCGGAAGGAGAATGCCAGTGCATTTGCTGCAGTGAGTAAGTCTTGTTCTCCACAACGATGCCGCCCGTGTTACCTGGATAACGTACCTACTCATTAACAATCAAATCGTTCTTAAACCATTAATATTGATTTCCTTCCTCACAGCACAGATGAAGCAAAGGAATATTGTTTGTTATGAAGGAGACAATTACTACCGCGACGTTGAACTTGTTGTTGACGAGCGTGACATTCTCGGGCTGATAGGATCTCACCAACGGCTCCAAATCTCTGTTAAGCACGGCTTCTGCGGTGACGATGTTGATGGGCGACTGCAATTTCCCCTGCGCGCACATGGTGAAATTAGGGCTGAGGCTTCCCCACTTGTCTGGCCCTTCGGCGCCGGAGTATGTGAACTGCATAGTTTCGTCGCCTTTTGTTACGTATGATGAGCCTGGTAAGAGTAGTAGGACAACAACGAGGAGAAATGGTGCAGCAGCCATGGATTGATTGATTGAGAGCGACGACTGAGCATAGATGGGGGAGTGTGGATTTAGGACAGTCATCACATGGCGTTTCAGAATAGCATTATATATAAGAGTCACACGAGAATGAAGGATATAATGTCTTTATCTACTTTTAGGGCAATAACATTGATTCTACGCGTGTGTCTTTACATATGCATGGGGCCAAGCCAAGAAGACATCTATTTGCTATCTGCTCAATATTCATCTAGTTTATTATTATTACAATTTACAAGAGGGAGGTTGTCGTTTCTGCTAAAGGAAAAGGCATTCCCTTTTTTTTATAGTCTCATTTATATCTTCAACGTCACATGCCCACGACGAAGCATTATATGATTGTTACTCCCTCAGTCCGGAAACTTTATGGACATTTGGGATATGATCCGATTTTTAAGAAACTGAATATTTTAATAATATAGTATAATTAGAATGTAAAAAAGATGTATATTTTGACACGTATTTTAAGAATATTTAATATTATTATATTGATTATTTGTGATGGTTTTTCGCTAAATCAGAAAATATACAAAAGATCGTGGGACGTCCGATATAGTAAAATGTATAAAAACCTTTGGGACGGAGGTTATTATTTTTAAGGTATAATTTTGGTGGTACTGGTACAGACGTTACCTAGACAAATCGCACCATATACATCCTTTTTATGCCCGCCTTCCCCACATAAGATGGCTACAATTGAAAGTCAAGGAAAGGCAGATCATATACCATAGAAAATGGGAATTTCACCTTTATGATATTATATATAGGGTTGGTACCACAAATGCAACGTCAAGATAGACCTCATCTTTAGCATACTTTATTTTATTTTCCTACGAGGAGGCATCCCACAATCCCACCAGGCAAGAAAAAACATCATTGTTATTTTAATTTTGAACTGGGCCGTAATTGGGCTATTATGTTTCTTCGCAAGTAATAAGGGCCGTGGGCCTTGAAAAGGCTCTTGCAAGCCCACTTCAAGGAAAGAAAATCGATATTAGTTGGAAAAATAGAAAAGAAAAGTCAAATAAAAAGAAAAACGAATTATCTAACTCGAGTCGTCGATAGTCTCTCATGGCTGAAATCCTTCTCAGAACCGTATAATCAATCCGCGAGCATAGCTTAGAGCGGAACAAGCAAATGTCTTCTGCCTTATCTGCGTGCTTGTTAACGCCTCACACCATAGTCCGCCGCCCTAGACCGTTGAAACCCTCTCAATTCCACAAATTGACACCCCTGCGCCTGCCTCTGCCGCGGCTCAATGTCGGCAGAAGTTGCCGTTCCACCTCCTTGATTAAGGCGAGCAGCAGCGGCGATATAGCTGATGTCGTATCGAGGTCGCAGGACAGCCGGGTGGTTCGGTGGAGAGCGATAAGCTCCCGTCCGATGTGCGTAGGCGAGCAATGGACGCCGTCGATTCGTTGGGAGAAGAGTGACCGTCGGTGACGTGGCGAGCGGGGCTGGTCTCAAGCTCAATGAGGCTCAGAAAGCCCTTCAGGCTCTCGCTGCAGACACTGATGGCTTTCTCGAGGTTTTATTGTATTTTAATTTCTAGTCGGTTATGTGGATGACGAGCTGTCGATTGTCACACAATCGGCGTTTTAACGGTTTGCTTTGATAATATTGCACTTGCTCGCTAGGATCGAATGTAGTTTGGAGCATGTGAAAGATTATCTCACTGCGTTGGATTTGTAAACTTATTTTCATATCTCTTTTCAAGCATTACTTTTGCGTGGCATTCAATAGGTTTCGGATGAAGGTGATGTACTATATGTTTTCCCCAAAGATTATCGTTCAAAGCTGGCTGCCAAGTCGTTAAGGATTAAAATCGAACCTTTATTGGAGAAGGGGAGGTAATTGTATCTTTTTGTGGATTAGTCTAATCTTATCATATGTTTTTTCGCTAAAGGTAAAAGCTTTGATGACAGATGGCTGCTGAGTATCTTGTGAGGGTTTCTTTCGGGACCGCGCTGATTGCATCTATCGTCTGTATATACAACTATAATTGCTATAGTCTCAAGTAGTCG